>JAECUM010017868.1:0-13865 GCA_016617855.1 Megalonaias nervosa | reverse complement strand
ATCCAACTGTTGTTGAGTTGGACTAGAAAAAAAACTCTCCACTTTTGACATTCTTAAAGCCTGTTGTTTTCACTAAAATTTCAAATAAAATGAACTAGGGAAGTTAAATTTCAATTTTTAGCCAATTTCATATATCAGCCAAATTCATATATCCCGAAGGACGAGCAACCCAATTTTCTTTATGTTACGTATCGGCTCTTTTAAAGTAACAAAGAAAAGAGCGAAGACAACAAGCTTTGTAAATTTTATAAATAATGTATTTCCCTAGAAAACATGATGAAAAGGTAAAAATATGAAACAAGACTTACGATTTAGGAAGAAGATCCAAACATTTGTCCTAAAATTGTGAAAAACACATAAGTCCTGTGAATAAACAGTTCTAAATTGACGTAATCTGAATCGCAATTCCGTTCCAAGATGGCGGATGATGACGTCAGACGAAGGTTAACACAAATGTCCAGAATTTTCACTGTGAATCACAATTTTTATTGTTCTGTTCCAATTTAGGAATAATTTCAGCAAAATGTCTTTGTCCAAGGCCAGTTGTGTAGTTCTCCAGGGAACATAATTATTCTTTAAAAGGTAGATGAAGTACAGCTATCACCAAAAACAAAACACATGTTGTTCTACAAACGTACGAACGAGCAAGTCTTTCCAGCACAGGGAGATGTTATGATGTGACTCTCTGAGATGTTAAAATATGACTCGACTATGACTACGACTAAACATTTCTTACAGGTAACTGAGCATTTAAAACCAGCTAATGTGTCATTTCATGTACACATGCACGAAGCACACGTGGGATTTCGAAATCACATCTGGGTATTACAAAAGCGTAAACAAGTAATAACGTGGTCACAGCCAATCATTTACATAGCTCTTTCTCAATGTTTACTTGATACGAAAAACCGTCATGCAAAAATCGTGCTTACACGAGGCACATTTACGTTTTAAATACATACGATGTTTCTAACATACTATTATACCCATGCAAACATAATCATCATAATAATAATAATTACATTGAATGATGAAAAAATGAAACAAAAACGAAACAAAGAATTAGAAGAATTTAAATTTTAACACACATGTAATTTAACTACATGGTCGTAACAACATATATACTGAAAAATATCATTTAAGCCAAATTAAACACGTACATACATACATACATATGGACATATTTGTAATATATTAAGAAAGATACATTTTCTTCCCATTTTAATAAATTTTCCATGTTTGTTTTAGTCTTAATTTTGTCAGGCTAGTAATGCATATCCGAATTAACCTCTCACGCGTTAGCAGTTACTATAGTAGAATTATCAAACATATTCCAACATTACTGCTTATCATATAAATAATATATACTAAATGTACTGACACTAGCTGTGTCATTAGCAGCACCAGACATATGGTTAAAGATAGATGGGTTCATATCAAGGTAAGTTATAGTTCTATAAAATATTTAGTATAACTGATCGTATCATTAGATGTATTAATATGTTTTGTCTTGTAAATTCGTTAGCTGACACAATATTTCTCTTTTTTTTTTTTTTTTTTTTTTTTTTTTTTTTTTTTTTTTTTTTTTTTTTTTTTTTTCGCCCGATTCGTTGCTGTTTCAAGATCTTACAGTATGGTGGAATTTATAAACTTTATGTAATTTGTGTTAAAGAGGAACAAAATGTCATTCGTACGTGCATAAAAGTCAGAGAGCCATACATACATACATACATACATACATACATACATACATACATACATACATACATACATACATACATACATAGATACATACATACATACATAAAATACATACATGGATAAGTACATATAAACATACCGATAGACATATGCATACATACAAAACTTTGATAATAGTGAGCAAAACTCATAATCTAATCTGTACTAACAGCTCAGTGCTTTGCCATGTTTGTAAGAATAGTGTCAGTTTTTGTCTCTTTGTAGAAGATATACACCTGTATTATGAAAAGTATAATGCCATTGTTTTAGTAAAAAAAAAAAAATATGGAATTCGGCATAAGATAAAACAAAACCATTATGATACCATAAGTAGTGTTACTGACATCTTATCTTAAACAAAAATAATAAATTACACAATAGGTGAATTTATTTCATTATGATTAATGTTATAAAAACCTCTACATTGAGCAATATACATTTTGTAACGCACATAAGGGTATATATTAGTACTTACACCTGGATACGTCTTGCGCTGAAAGAATATAATATTTATGACATTAGAAACTGTGAAATGTACTTCAATATGTATTATGTAATAAAGGTGGGTGTCTTAGATATCAAAGTTTTAAAAGAATGCATACACTTAATTCAATCAGACTTTTAGGGATACTGGTTATTATGAATGATCTGATCCTGTATTACTCGATAGAACAACGTATATGTGATATTGGAGACAATGAAATAAACATCGCCTTTTCTGTTTTTGAAGAGGGTCCGTATGGGATGCATATGTTAAAAAAACATATAATGTATGTCATTTCGTCGAAAGAATATTCAAGAATTTCCATTTTGTTATCGAGGCAAAGAATGTTTAATGTTGGCGTGGACGCTTTTGCAAGAAAGAAAGTAATATTTCTAGAGTTCACATGATGACAAACCCCCGAATACTATGCGGTATATTCACGATAATGACATATTGATTGAAGGGGTGGAAATAATGGAATGCATTTACAAGCAAAATTATATTGAATGTGACAAAGAGTTAAATACAAATTATCGGCATATACATAAAGTAAATGGTTGGTAAACGTAACTGCACATTAGCATCGATATTAATTAAAGAACATGTACTTTAACATATCCCGATATGTCAATGGGCACGAGATAAGCATGCACAAGGGGTCAGTTCTCTTCCTTTGCTCGATTTGTGTGTCGAATGATCTACCACTCAAACATCAAATAGTTTTAAACAAGTACTTTAGTAGACGTTCTTTTACATTCCAAAAAACCAACTGTTGCTGTGGTTGAATTCCTCATACAATGGGAAGATACTATAATGCTGAATACCTGCATATCATCAACTAATTTATATAAAAAAGATCATTTACGAGCTGGTAAATTTGCACCACATTTATGAAACTATCTATCATATTTTCTACAAGTGATAGCATTACTCTATTTAAAATAATATAACAATCAGCGCATATCAAATTGTCTCTATATATACATGAAATATTTGATAATGTGATTCTCTTGTAAAAGCCCATATGAACGGTTTCTTACATCATTTTGCACATGAATAGATTTGAGGTGATACACAAAGAATATAAATTTACTTTTGATTTTCATTAAAATTGAAACGTGTATTATATATACATTTTCCTGCGTAAACCCGACTCAATAAACATCGCATATTCTTGGCATCTCGCCAAATGTAAAGTAAGCTTATCCATCTCATTATATTTTGCTCCTCCTTCCCCAGAAAGAAAACTTATGTATTTATTTATATTTAGTTAGTTAGTTAGTTAGTTAGTTAGTTAGTTAGTTAGTTACTTAGCAATTGTTGATACAGAAAAAGGACATTGCAGTAAATAATTTGCAATTACTCGTGGAAAAAGGTGGGTCTTTCTTTTTGTCAAATTTAGTGGTACAAAAAATGACACAGAGCCCCTAGTGAAAGCAAAGTAGAAAAGTTATCTTGAATTCTTAGCTGAAAAGGCAGGTACAGCAGTATTGCATTTGCGTGGGTAGGGGTTGGGGTCGGGACGCAAAGCATTGTCAGTTTCAGCCGTGAAAAAATTGTGGCAACAAAAACGTAGTGAAAATAATGGCTAAACATTGCTCTGATCTAACAAGTGGGGCTAATGATCTTTTATTTCAGTGCTGCTCATTTCCGCCTGTTTATGTTCTCACTAAATGGAACTACATGAGGATTGAGAAAGATGCTACCCACGTTTTATCAGTATATTTATACATCATCTGTCCGTTCGCATGTGCATCATTCTATTTGTATCCACATTTCCTCCTAAAACACTCGGTATAAATTCCCGAAACTGTGTACATAGCCCATACATGCGAAAACTACCTGCGAACGTTATACGACTTATTAGGCTGTAAAAGGACATATTCTATATTCAGTTGGCTTGGGCTTACGATCGATCAGTGAAGGTCAAAATGATCGGGTTAAGGGGACAAAGACTGTCTATAGTTTGGTTTGGTGGTGACCTGGTTCTTTCTATACCATGTAACTCATATAGCCGTCAACTATGTCTATGAGGGAATGGAAGTGAACTTGCTAAATCCCTAACTGGTTTTCCGGAAAGGAATACATACTTGACATGACACAAAAGAGGTATTTCTAAATATATCAATGTATCGTTACATTAAATAATTTATCTTAATAAATCTTGAATTTACATTTGAAAACTAATTGTCTCTAAAAGGGACTGACACTTTACTGGGCGAAAAGAGTGTCAAGGAATTCATGAGAAGCGTAATTCTTCCCTTTAACTGTTGAGCACTGAAATAATATCTGATTTGCCTTAGTTATAATATAATTTTCAAATCAGTTACTGTTTTATAAATACACTACCGGCATATTCGCTCCATTGTTAGATAGGATAAATAAAACTAAATATAATCTGCACCTTCTACTGTTTGTTTTTATTCACATTTGTAATAGCAGTTTACATTTTCCTTTCTCTGTAGATGATATATATACCTATGTTATGAAATTCTTCATGTATAACCTGCGTCAAACAGAAGAGGATCGCAGTAAGCGTAAAAGTAGAGCATTACGATAACTTGATATTATTTGAAATAATATTACTGACATTTCATCATTATACGAAAAATATGTATAACAATGAAACGATAACGTTATACGTAATGGTAAAGGATGAAATACGTTTGACAAATACACATTTTTAATGCATTTATGCGTCTCAATAATCACACAAGAACCATACGAACTATATACATTGCTTTTATTGACCAAGAAGAGATATGTTAATACTTACAAATGCTTTTATCTGTTCCTCTTCCTGAAAAAATATAACAAAAGTGATACTGTATATGGTTGAACAAACTAATTAATGGGCCTCAAAAAGGGAATACAAACGCATCCGCATATTTACAATAAAATCACCGATTGTCACATGCGTAAATCTCAGCATTTTCACTTTCCTTATTTTGATTCTGAAGAGATACAAACTAAGGATTGTTAAAATGATGCGTCCTATAGTAAATATAACTGAATAGGTAAAACATGCATACTTAGAGACATATATACCAACAAACAAATGTATACGTTTATATAATTGTGTTATTTCTCTAATTGAAAAGCACTGGTTGTCTAACTGAATTTATATATTTGAGACTGGTTATAAGTCATTAGCTAAATTAGCCCTTCTATCAAATCGCACAGGATCATCAATGGCGTGTCTCCGAGAAAAAGCAAACAATGGCGTGGTTATCAATCGTATATAAGCGTAACCTATTATTATAGGAGCCTACATGAGATATAAGTTGATATATAACAACAACATTTTATCCATGTCGAAGGATGCTGATTGGGCTCTTTTTCCACAAAAAATACAAATTTCTTGAGCACATTCAGCATCGACCCGGTCCGTGTTGAGTTGATTTCGCCTACGTACTTGATGTAAATCACAAGTGCAAACTGCTGATCGGGTACAATTCATATAAACATGTATTCAGTCAAGTTCAGTATCCCAGACTTGACCGATGACTTGACGACTTGATATTATCTAGACATAGAAACAAATGCTTGCGTGTGATCACCATGTAAAACCCGGGTGTACTTTCGTGTATCAATGAGGAGTATAAAGTATAAAATACATCTGTTATTCGTCATTGCAGTTGTGCAAACAATCACCTCGTGAAGAATATATTTTGTCTTTGATTCAATCTGGAATCATTTTCACGTCAATAATGTTTTTTATCCTCGATAAGAGCGTTGTTTAACCACGGCGGTGTCATTGATACGATTAACTGCGAAACAGTTATTCCAATGGATATTAACCCAACGCAGCTGCTTCCTTCTGCATCGGTATTAACTCAATTCAGCAACTGTCGTCTCGCGAGTTGGTTTACTTCGCCAAGCATATATTGGACTGGGATCAAAGCGGGAAATTAAAGTGCGATCAGATAGCTTCTAGTTCCATATACTCGATCGTGCTCAGATACTTTATCGCCTGCGTTTTATCCGCGATAACATATTCGTCGCTGGCAAATCTTTGATTGAATCTATCATACACGTCCACGTTTACGTGTAAATATTCTACATAATCTGACTTTGATGCTCAATGTCATTTTGATACACCCACGGAGTATCCAATTTTGTTTTCGGTTAAAAACCTTCTATGGCATAATTATGGCGGCCATGGTTTTGTATCAGATGTTGCCGATTCCACAGATGCTATTCACTCGCAACACATAATACATAATTCCACCGATGTCATGATGTCATTTTTATGTTGCCTTTTCCTTTTTCTGTCCAGGAATATACGCAATTGTGTATCAAGGATACTGGAAAGAAGCCAATACTATGTATGTTAAATATCTGTGGGAGTTATTTTCTTCGAAAATCACCAGGCAAAATGCGCATCCGTATATCGATTTGATTCAAGCAGCGGTTGATGATCTATAATTGCTCATCTCTGGCAACTGATGTGTGAATTTGTCTCTGACGTGAACCAAATTGTGAATTGCCTTTATCTAAGTTCCTCTATGCACAGGTTTATAGAACAGATTAGCAAAAGTTATTTCAGTTATACATCTAAATCTATGAATTGCTTCTTTAGTAGCCTCCATGAAACTCAACCCGATAAAAAGCAAACAGCCTTGTGAACCTCGTATCAACAGTTAGAACTAAGACTTCTAGTGTCATATAGTAAAATCCATGTCGATATCGTCATGCGCGATCGCGAAGATTTTAAAGTTCCATCTTCTTTGTTGCTGATATGAATCGGCGTGATGAAATCTAACTCGGAGTCGGAGGCGTCTGGTGATTTATGTTATGTATTCTAAAGAAAATTACCCACGAGTCAACAACGTGTACTGTCCGTTATCTTTGTCGTACGCTCTTCATTTGGAATGAACGATAATTTTCACGCGGCATTTATAAACGCTTTGGATTATTTTGCGGCGACGTATGTAGGAGAACTGTTTTGTCTTAGTCGGGCTTGTATTGGTCTTTTATTAGCGTCGATCAAAAACCGTTACATAGCCGCCATATCAGTGTTAAATCGCTGTCATTTGTTTCTGATTTAAACACACGTACACCATTTGTTACCGTTATAAATCTTTCAAGCGCGTTTAACAATGTCCTTCTATCTTTCTTATTCATTAAAGTTCGCAATGTCCCGTGAAAGGCATCCAACACCGACAGGAAAGCGAATCTATCCACTCTGCGCAACGACTCCGCCTGGATTATTACTCGAACCGGTGTTGAACTGCTAATGTTATTTAGACTGACCGTTCGAGCAAAATTCTTGCATGAATTTAACAAGAGATCTATCGCGGTGTTGTCGTAAAACATTTTATATATGATACCGCTAGAACAGATTTGCCACCAGACGTCGGATTTGCCCATTCAACAAGCAGAGATATGTATTTTGTATTCCTTGACAATGTGGCCTTGTTCAAGCGGAGGTTTATATAAACTCTGTGCTATAAATTATGTGGCGAGCCGCGTAGCGATATACATTACGCTGACAAAATCTTGCGTGGGTTTTTTTTTTTTTAGACGTTCAATATCGTGCCAGATCACAAAGCACCATCTGGTTGAATATCACGATAAGATATTCTACAGAATGTGCTAACGCGTAAAGATAATCATCGATACAATGCTGCTGGCGAACATACGCGTATATAATCTGAAAAAGATTGTATGAGATATAATCTCCTACTTTAGCTCGCGTAGTCGAGTAAAAAACAAATATATCCGAGACTCACTAGGAATATCTCTTGTGTATCAAACGGCAGGCACCATAATACCATTGCTGGCTCGAGGATAATACGCATACATCAACGTTTCATGAAGATACGCCAGACAATCAAGTATGTTGTTATTACGTTCTGAAATATTGCAACGTGTATCAACGCCTCGACAGAACACCGCCATATTTCCGTTAATGACTTTGTGAAATTAGAAAATATTACCATTGGAGTCAGCCGTGCGAGACACCACCTCTATGTTCGCCCGGGAAATATCTGCATCATTGTAGTCTCCGTCGTTAAAGTTTAGAGCCGCGACCGGGTAGTATTGTGATGATCATAACGGGAACATCAATGCGTCAAAACAATAAATACCTCTTGGGAAACTCGTGGAGTTGCTACTATGGTTCTGATTTGGTTGTGGTTAATTTCAGACTGAGAACCCGATAATGGACATACATGGTAGACGGTGATATAACTCAGCGATGAAACTCAATCAAAACAGTATTTTCCTCAGTAAATAATTTATATGGACCAAATATGCGTTATCTTTTTGTAGTGCGCATCGCGATCGCCATTACCTCGGAATTATTGCTTGAATGTCTGGCGGATCTTTCGGAAATAATCACTGGAATGCAGATTCAAGACCGATCGAGGCTTAAAGATTTCCACGATTGTCTCATTGGTCATAATAGAACCCGCAAACGCAACAGCGTAGTTTATCGAATTCATCATCACCTGTTTAAACGTAGAACTTATACTACTAATGCACAATGAAATCATCGCTGCCAGCTAATGAATTAACCACTGTGGATTTATTTTCCTTTGCCCAAACCTACTTCTTGTAGTTTGGTTGCGTGATACAAAGACATCTTAGCGACAGTGGCGGTAATGCCTGCCACGTTAATCACGCGCACGTGTTTTATCCGATATAACATACTTCCACCACCGCCTATGGGTAATGCATCACGTTAAATATTGACTATAACTAATAAATAATGTCATCTGACGGCTTTGTAGTCGTGTCTGTATTTTAAGCCGCAACTGGAATTGAACAAACATTATCATGTCGAGTCGACAGAGACGCTGCTGTAAAGGTCGAGGCGGAACAACATGCCTGGTATATCGCTAGAATACCATACGAACAATAGCCCGATTTATATTAAAAGTAATACAATCGACTCTGTGACGATGTCATCTCATTTGGACTCGGGTCATAATTATTACTTGCGAATAATGTACCGACTAAATTAATCCCCATCTATTTTAAAAGCATGTATTCCCCTCTTTCTCACTTAGGTCATGAGTTCGATTTAGAAGTTATATGTATTGATTTAAACAACATGATTTATTCCTTAGAATAAGAGTATTATCGTGTTGTTGGTGTGTATGAGTATTAACGTGTTATGTGTGTGTATGAGCATTAGGGTGTTATCTGTGTGCATGGGCATTATAATGTTCTCAGTGTGTATGAGCATTATGATGTTGTCCGCGTGTATGCGCCTTATGGAGTTGTCTGTATGTATGAACATAATGGCGTAGTGTGTGAATGTATTTGGCAATAGTGCACAGTGAGTAATGCCAAAATGGTCATATTTATAATATGTATGTGGTTGATGCTCATTATCATCATCACGCATACATATTTACACCATATAACAGTTCAAACTGTGGAGAATTTTCAAATTCTGCCAAGGAAAATATCCTTCAAATTCAGAAAGCGGCTTTCATTCAAAACAAATGAATACATTGTTCTCCTTCTTGTGCCTTTGGTTCAATTGGAGAATTTATTATGGGTACAATCAGTTAATTGGTACTGATGATGGGGGGATTATATGAGTAACACATATGTGCTTGTATGACTTTCGGCAATTGTTAATAAACATAGATATAGTGTACCTAATCAGAGGATTAAGATGAAAACTATAGTAGAACCTAGGTGTTCTCCTAAACTATGTTAAACTTGAAGAGAATGAAAACATCTCCAAAACAATATATGTCGAAGTGATAACTACTTTCCTTTGATCTATTCACCTTGGATATAGGAAAGCTGAACAATGAAGTCTAAAACAAAATACATTCATTTTTATTCTTAATTTTCGTCATGACACTGATTTTTATAAAGTACGGCATTATATCATAAGCTGGTATCTCATTGTAATGAACTATGTTACTTTAATTTTAATAATTATTTATATTAATTGTTAAATGGCACTGCTAATTACGAAATAAATATTCAAACAGATCATCTGAATTAACTTTCTACAAATGGTCTGAACACACACACACACACACACACACACACACACACACACACACACATATATATATATATATATATATATATATATATATATATATATATCCCATGAGTGCAAATTGCCATGTTTTAGAATTTTTGGGATCCGACTTTCACAGACAGTAAATCATATAGGATCTATTTGCATATATAGTTAATCCGTTAGTCACATATCTGGCTGTATACAATAGACATTACTCAAATGCCAGCCTTTACAACCACATGACACTTCTTGTTAGCAAAAATAGGAGGCGGCTTAGGTCCGGGGTGTGTATGTGTGTGTGTGTGTGTGTGTGTGTGTGTGTGTGTGTGTGTGTGGATTCATGGGTTTTTACAGGTGTGTAGCATGATGACATTGAACTTCTAATCTAAAACGGACTGATCAAAGAGTATGTTCCCAAATTTGTTGCAAAACCGTTGTCTGTTTACACGTAACATTAATAAAAGCATGTACCTTAAAGGAACCAGTCAAGAAATGGGTCAACATAAAATAGAGTGTAAATGTAGAAGGCCATGATTGGTTGATGATGAAAAGTAACATTTTAATATAAGGACTATTTTGAGAACACATCACAAATAGAAGGCCATGATTGGTTGATGATGACAAGTAACATTTTAATATAAGGACTATTTTAAGAACACATCACAAATAGAAGGCCATATAGAGCAAAAGGAGTTCATATGTTTTCTCTACACAGAAGCTTTTGTCAAGAATGTGTCTATACTGAGAAAGATTCGTTTGATCATGAGTGTTCGAAAACGTGTGTTGTTTCAAATTTTTAATATAGAAATTTCTCCATGGGTTTAATATAGGTGCTCAGTTTGTACCGTGAGTCCTATAGAGAACAAACGCCTTAAAGTAGGCCTACATATCACTGTGCAGTTAAGATTGCAATAGATGCAAAATCGTGTTTATCCTTCTGAATAAGATATGACTGTGCAAAATTGTGATTATCCTTGTAAATAAGAAACAAATGAATACGTTTATGTTACTCCCAAATGGTTTTCGGTGGCAAAATTAAACAGATATGGCAGGTATTCCTACGAACTGTTTGGGATCGGGGTGAGGGTGGGAGTGAGTGCGCAGATGGTATTATGTTGGATTGAAGACTGTTGCATATTGGTTAACAGGCGTTCAGCCAAATACATACATTTCGGACAGTTTTCCATGTATAGATCAGTTATGGTCGCAGAGTTGATATATACACCCTGCATTTTGAGTTTTTACGTTTTAGATTTGATAATTCACGTCTCTACGATGAGAATTAATGCCGATGAATGGTCGTGATTTTGTGTCCTACCAATTTCATTCAGTCAATGTTTGGTATTTTAATTTGCTTTTACGCATGAAGTAGTTGTATTCTAGACAAATTTTAAGCATGTTCTGTCGTTGAAATAGCTCTTTTTTGAAGCAATAAAACAACATAAATGCATCATATTGACCGAAAATATATATTGTATCTTTTAATGGTAACAGCAAACAAGTAGCTCTTTCGTTTAATGTATTTTCTTATTTTATCAGTTGAGGCACAACTACTGAAATACAACATTGCTATTGTTGGGATACATCACCTTCCAGCATAATGTAATATTCACAAATGCAATCTGTGTCAGGTAGAACTGTGTGCACTGTTTATGGATGCATTCTGCTACTACACATAGGTCTGTCAAGTAAACTCAATGGTGGACACAGGATTTATAGTGCAAATAAGATGGACAAATGGGAAAAAGTTTAGAATTGGGTCAGCATCAGTGTATATCTAAGTTTGGTGAACCATGATTGGTTGATACTGACAAATACAATTTTAATAAAGAAACATTTGAGATTGCATCCTATTTGTAACTGAAACAAGTAGTGACAATGCTTTTTTATGGATTGATTTTCAGCCTTTAACAGACTTGATTTTGGAACACCAACTACTGAAGTTAGTACCTGACCCTTTGCGTGCGGAATTCAAAAGGCGTGTTTGAAACACACACACACACACACACACACACACACACACACACACACACACACGCACACACACACACACACACACATCTATATCACACGAAAGCGTCATAACTCATAATTTATCTAAAAACAACCTTGTATCAAGGATAGGTCTAGAAGTATAGCTTTGATAACGAACATTCAGAAACAAAAGTTATTCAACAAAGCATCTTAAGAACTCTTCTAGAGGAAACCCCATGTTTGCATAACTTTCCGTTTTGGAGGAGCATTGTTGTGCATATTTATATTGTGTGCTTGTCCTTTGTCCGTGATTGTAAATGGTAAATAAAATGCTTTTTAATATTTAAATTCAAGCCTGACATTGTTTGCGAGTTAGTGAATTTTTACATTCAAAACGATTTGTTTTCTAGAGCAATATATTTCGTCACAGGACAGGCGACACTCTGTGTATAAAGAAAGGTTTTATGAAAAGTCTTAATTTGTATTGTATGATCAGTGAGAGAAATCATTAATCTAAACTGTTCATTGGAATTACAAAGAGCTCATTGACCTTCTGGATTGAAAGATTAATTTGGAATCCTTGAGAACTCATTCAAAGACATATCTGTTTGTGTCATTGTGGTACAAAAGCACATTCAAAACTATTGAATCATCCGTATATTCAATGTAAGTACATCGTCACATTACAGGCTATTGGTTCATCAGCACATACAATATCTTTGACATTCACTAGAAACCATTCGATACTTTTGGAATAGTGATTTGTGATTATTTAGAATATAATTCAGAATACTGTGAGATTTGAATTTTCACTTTTTAGTCTAGGGAAATTTATTGTTTTTTGTATTTTCTTTAAATGGTTTGTTTAACTTTTTTCTGTTATTTAGCTTAAGACATATAGTCATAACAGCAGCAATGAAAAGATGTTCAAGATGGATGCCATTGTGGCATATTTCATATCAGATTGACACCATTTCAAGTTAGTACGTATACGACGTACATTATAAGAAGACTTTTGGTGAAGCACAATGTCGACTTACACCAGTCATGCAAAATACGTAGTTATACCAAGCTTGTCAAGATGGCCACCGTGACAAACATATCAGAAGCATCGTGTGCATTATGTTTAGTTACGACCTAATAAACATCAAAGGAAGTATTTCAGTGAAAATTTCATGCTGATATAACCATTGATTCAGGAGAAATATTGATAAGAAGATTTTCAAGCTGGCCACAGCGGCAGGCATATTCGGTGTCTGGAAGGCACGGTAAGGACCAGCTCGTATTCATACGGCCATCCATAGAGGAGGAGTAGATATAGCAGTAATATGACGATGGCCGCTGTTCCGTATTTTAGAAGGGGTACTGCCAACAAACTCCTTGTGCTGACTGACGGACTAGCGGACCGAATGCATATATTTGGACTACGTCCGACATATTTTAAGTGGGGAAATTAAGCACACATTTAGATATAACACGTGTTGCCATGAAAGGGAGGAGGTATAATGTGTATATTTGACGATGTTATGTGGAGTGTTTTAGACACTTTTTTAATATTTATCCAACGAAATGCATTTTAAACAATTTACCATTTATAGAGCAATTATTGTCACCTATTTGAGATTTGCCGGCTGTGTTTTGAAATATAACTGCAACAAGATGGCTAGA
>JAECUM010017867.1:0-68956 GCA_016617855.1 Megalonaias nervosa | reverse complement strand
TCAAATACGATCTTACTTGCGAGGTGTAAAATATAACATGGACGATTTAATACGCGAGTTTCGTATTATTGACGGTATGTTAACAGATATACTACCAATGAGAGTCAGCAGGTATGAAAAAGATTATCATAAAGTATGGTTACAACAGTAGGTGTTTAGCAAAAATCTAGAGGTCTCCAATTTTTTTGTAGATAGAAATTCTGGCCACTCCAATAAAATATTTTTAGTCTTATTTTGAGCTGAAAATGACTCCTTAATAAAATTACAAAATAGAAAGTTTTATAGGGGAATTCTCGGTTTGGTTTAAGATCTGCCTATTTAACTACTACTGAATGGACTCCTTCTTACAGATTCCCCTGCGGGTTTGGGGTTGTAGAATTGGCCGACGTGCCTCGCTACGTGTCGTAAGAGGCGACTAAGTAGAGGCAACCTGTTTGCCGTGGGTTGCGTCCCGTGTCGGAGGAGGAAGGATCCTGATAGTTGATGCAATACACAACTTTGGCCTCTACTTCTTCTAGACGAGTGGTCGGGATGGGCCCGGTCTCGACAAATCGGCTGGTCACGCCAAGCCCTAGGAGGTCTTTATTTATTCGCTTACTTTATCTTTCTCGCTGTATCTCTCTTGATACCACCGTTGCCCCTACATTCTATCCCTTTAACCTTTCCCTCTACCAAGTCTTAGAAGACATCCTAGAAGGCGGTGGCTCAACGGGTCAATCGGGGGGGGGGGGGTAATTTTGCCTACTGAGTATATCTCACGGGATGAATCAGAAGGTGATTTTACCTACGGAGTATAACATGTGCGTATCCCTGACACTTAAAAAGTGTCCCCTTGTTGGGCTCCTTGGTGGGCGGGAAGCACGGGTGCTGAATTTTTAAATACGCCAACATGGAAAATTTCCATAAAAATCAATTAAAACGTACCAAAACAGGATCTGACTCAGATGACGAACCATGTGGTATGGATTCATTTCCACGCTTCATGTTGATGCAGTCTAAAGATGCCTCAAAACCGCTTACTGTACTCTCTCCGTTTGTTATTGAAAAAACAATTACGGGATTGAATGGTACACCAAAAAATGTTAAACTGTTGAAATCGGGCTGCCTACTTGTCGAGTGTGAGCGACGAGGTCAAACAGAAAACCTCAAGAAAATGAAAACTTTCTTTGATATTCCAGTGGCCTCATTCGCCCACACAACACTCAATTCGTCCAAAGGCGTGATCGCTGTCGTGACTTGGCTGGAGTCAGCGACACGGATATTATTGAAGAGATGAAAAGCGAAGGTGTCAGTGCAGTCCGTAGAATACGTATTAAACGTAACAACAATCTGCAGGACACCAACACCATTATACTCACCTTCAACAAACCAACAGTACCCAGAGTGGTCAAAGTTGGCTTTCTGCAAGTGAAGGTTGATGTATACATTCCAAACCCACTTCGATGTTATAAGTGTCAGAAATATGGCCATCATAAAGATCGATGTTCAAAAAGCCAAATATGTGGCCGATGCGGAGATCATTCTCACCAGGAATCTGAGTGTAGAGCCACTCCACATTGTGTCAACTGTGGAAAGGAACACCACGCCAATTCCAAGGATTGAGATACCTGGAAACAGGAGAAGGAAATACAGAAGATAAAATACACAGAGGCCAGAAAGCTTGTTCAGGCAAAAGCATCCCTTACTGGCCTATCTTTCTCCACTGTAGTGAAGAACAATCCCAAAGCAACGAATGACGCTCAAACACAGGCAGTTCCACCCGAGTCAACATCTCGCTCTAACAGCCCCCATTATCAAGCACAGAAAAACACGACATCTACCCAAACAACATTTAATAATACCCAACCACCGAAGTCACCAAAGAACAAAAACAGATCTCAAGGAAATAGGCAGCAAAAGGGTCTGATGACCCCAATAAACTCTATAACAGGTTAGGGGACATTGAGAGCATGGATGCAGAAGATGCTGCTCTATGTTCTGAAAGTAGCTTCAGATCTAACAAAAAAATCATCCCCGTACTTCCTCCAGAGAAATAACCATACAGATTCTCTCCGCGAAAAATCCAACCTAGCTCCAAAATCTCCACTCTAAACTTATAATGAAGAACACGATCATACAATGGAATTGTCGAGGACTTAAAGTCAATTACAATGATATTCTTCTGCCTTTAAACGATTATGATCCTGCAGTACTTTGCCTTCAGGAAACCATTTTAAAAGATACGGATAACATCACACTTAAAAACTACTCCCTGTTTAACACCTACTTTCAGAATGTTGACAGGGCCTCAGGAGGAGTTTCTATTGCTGTGAACAGTAGAGCTCCTCATAGCGTCATCCGTTTAAACACAAATTTGCAAGCCGTTGCTGTAAGTGGCACTCTGCAACGGGTGATTACTTTTTGTTCTATTTACATACCACCAAACACCAACCTACTACCAAATAAATTAGACACTCTTGTTCAACAACTTCCCGCGCCATTTGTTTCACTTGGTAATTTTAACGCCCATAACCTTTTTGGGGGATCAAACTACATACGCGACAGGGGCAAAAAGGCTGAAGATTTCATTTCTAGACACGATATTTGTTTATATAACAGCAAATCACCGACGTATCTACACCCAGGAACGGGTACATACACGTGTATCTATTTGTCAACTCGTTCTCCTTCGCTACTTTTGGATTATAATTTTAAGGTCGCTGATGACCTAAACAGCAGTGATCACTTTCCAATCTCTCTTAAGAACACCAACGTTACAATTGATGACGCAATTCCACAGTGGAATTTAAAGAAGGCCGACTGGGCGAGATTTGAAACACTTTGTAAAGCTAGGTTTAACAGGAATGCCGTTCTAAACGACAATGACCCTATTCGAGAATTTACTTCCGTCTTAATTGAGCTTGCAGAAGAATCCATTCCTAAGTCCTCACCAAACTCTAAGATAACCCCAAAACCGTGGTTCACCAAAGAATGTAAAGAAGCCATTAGACAACGCCGAGAAGCATTGACAAAATTTAATAATCGCCCAACGCCCGATAATTGAATTAAGTACCGTATAGTTCGGGCCAAAACCCGCCGCACGATTAAAGAATCTAAAAGAGCATCATAGCATCATAGATTTGTTTCAACTTTAAATTCTCGTTCCTCTATAAAGAAAGTTAGGGACACGATCCGCAAAATAAATAGATAGAGAAGAAACAATTCTTTCCGACAATTGAAACTAAATAACAACAATTTTAATACGAAATATGAAATAGCTCATATAGTTGCTGATTGTTTCTCTAGAAAGTCCTCATCGTCCAATTATTCAGAAGCTTTCCGAAGATTAAAAGCTCAAAAAGAAAAAATACGGTTGAAATTCACACCGAATAACTCGGGATGTTATAAGCAACCGTTTCCATTGTCGGAGCTTATGGAATCTTTGAATAAGGCCCTTGATACATCCGCTGGGCCTGACGACATAGATTACCAGTCTTTAAACACCTTCCAGAACCATCATTAACAGTTCTTTTGGAAATCTTCAATGATTTATGCATTACTCGTGATGTACCAAAAATTTGGAAAGAAGCAACAGTAATACCAATTCCCCAAAAAGGCAAAGAGAGCGCAGATCCGACCAGCTATCGAACCATATCACTGACTAGCTGCGTATGGAAAACAATGGAACGAATGATCAATTCTCGGCTTGTATGGTGTTAGGACACCAACAATTTAGTATCGCATTTCCAAAGTGGCTTTTGTTATGGTCGTAGTACCAATGATCATCTGGTTAGAATGGAAACATTTATTCGCGACGCTTTCATCAAGAAGGAACATTTAGTAGCGGTTTTCTTTGACTTAGAAAAGGCCTATGACACGACATGGAAGTATGGGATACTAAATGACCTGCACGATCTGGGTCTAAAAGGCCGTCTGCCCTCTTTCATATGAAACTTTCTATCAGACAGAGAATTCAAGGTACGAGCGGACTCCACCCTCTCTGATATGCACTAGCTAGAGATCCTCAGGGCAGTATTTTATCGGTGACGCTTTTCAACATCAAAATGAATAGCATCACCAAGTGTCTGGCTGCTGGTGTGGATTGCTCTTTATACGTTGATGATTTTCTAATATGTTATCGAGCAAAGCGCATGCATACAACTGAAAGACAACTACAGTAATATATCAACAAGATTCAAAATTGGGCCAATATTAACGGCTTCAAATTCTGGAAATCAAAAACTCTATGCATTTCTGTCAGTTACGAAGACATCATGATGAACCTAAGCTCACGCTGGATGGAACACCTATTACAGTTGTTGAGGAAACAAAGTTTTTAGGTATTATCTTAGACAGAAAACCGACTTTTATTCCACACCTAAAGAACTTGAAAGCTAAATGCATTAAATCTCTAGATCTATTTAAAGTAGTAGCGCACACTGAATGGGGTGCTAATACAAAAGTCATGCTCGATGTATATGCAACGTTTATTCGCTCCAAAGTAGACTATGGTTGCGTTGTTTGTGGTTCAACTAGGAAGTCTTATTTGAAGATGCTTGACCCAATTCATCATCAAGGAATAAAACTCACTTTAGGAGCATTTGCGACATCCCCGTGTGAAGGCCTTGTAGCGAACGAACCTCCTTTATCACATCGTAGAGAAATGCTTTCCGCACAGTATGCTCTCAGATTAAGATGAAACCCTCTGAACCGTGCTTTGTCGGCTGCTTTTCAACCCAAATACAAAATCTTATATGAAAATAAACCAAACGCCACACGTACCTTTGGTATTAGAATATCATCCAGCCTTGACAGTACCAAATTGATCTTTCCAATATTCAGAAAACGTACGTCACCGAAACACCTCCCTGGCTACTTAAACAACCAAAAGTAGTTTTCATGTTACACGATGGAACAAAATGGTAGAGAAATCCTTCCATCCTCCGCAACTCTTATCATGAACTCCTCATCCAATTTGAAACTACACAAGAATTTATACTGATGGATCAAAAGATGAGGAAAAGGCCGCTGCAGCCCTCATTAGTGGAAAACACACAACAAAAGCTCGCTTGCCAGATGGTGCAGCAATTGTTTTCAGCAGAAATCAGAGCAATAGACCTTGCTCTGCAATATATTCAAAACAAACGTATTTTAAATAGCATCATCTTCTCCGACTCACTATCAGTACGTCAGTCACTACAGAATAGAAAACTGGAGAACCCATTATTAACCAATATTCTCCTAAAAATACTAAGCTGAGTACCTACCACAATATAGTATACTGTTGCTTACCCAGTCATATTGGCATTAAAGGTAATGAAAAAGCAGACCGCGCTGTTAAAATGGCCCTATCACTAGAGCCATCTGATTTTAAAATACCGTATACTGATTTCAAACCTAGTATCAAGGAATCTTTACGTCAGATATGGCAGGCATCATGGAATGATGCAGTAAATAACAAACTTCATGCCATCAAGCCAACCCTAGGAGAATGGATTCCTTCTTACAAAGCCGTCCGTAGGGAGGAGGTAGTCGTTGCAAGAATTGGAATAGGTCATATTTATGTTACCCACTCTCACATAGTTAAAGGGGAAGACCCACCAGAGTGTTTTTTGTTTCAAAAAATAAACCATTCACTGTTAAGCACTTTATTTTGGAGTGTTTCGACCTCCAACCTATGCGCGATCAGTATTACAAATTGCGTAACATTAAGGAACTCCTTGATTGCGGTGAGCGTGACTTGTATTATAGAATTCCTGAAGGAAGTAAACATTTATTATAAGCTATAGCTTTTATGCTATCACTTTGAGCACTTGTATGTGACGTACATACCGTCCCTTAATTTTAATTACCTTTCATCTGTCTCCATTAACATACACCATTTACACTCCCCGTTGATCGGGAAGCTTTATTTATTTATTACCGTCACCATCTTATCGTTTTGCTTTCAACTGTTTGGTTTCATATCGTTGGTCGATACGAAAGTTTTCATTCCTTTTATATGATCAAAGATATAACCTTTTGTATGGCGCTAGATAGCCTAACAGTGCTGGTGCGCCGTAAAATATAAGCAATTAATCCATCAATCAATTTACTCTTTATCGTTTCTTCTATTCCTTTCGAAATATTTGGCTTTCAAAATATTTCAACAGATGTTTGGTGTACAAATCGGGTCCTTTAATCACATAAAATTCTGTTATCGAGACAATTTGAATGGGCATTTGTTTATCTTTCTTTTGATCGAGCACACTATTTAAAAGGCGGAAAACTTATCTTCTTCACCGTTTCATTTGAAATATTCTAAACAGGGCCAAATTTTGTAACTTTAGAGACCAACAAAGTAATATAGATCAGTTTTTGTGTCATTAGGATGCGAAACTCGTGTAGTGTCATTAATAAGGAAAGGGTTTCCTAAATATTATGTCTTTGATTTCTTAAATTTTTCTAACATTATAATGTGCTTCAGTGAATTTTACGAGAGCATATTTTGACAGTTTGATGTCTGTTATTGTTTTATCGTCGTTTTGACGATATTCTGGCCTCCTATACGGTTCAGTAATTTACGGTTGTTTTTAACAGTTTCGATGCGATAAAAATAATAAAAAAGGTGTGCAATAGCGTGATATTAAATTATACAGTACGACGAGTACAAGTAAATAGCAGAGATAAATAAGCCAACGTATCTGTTAAGGCTGCAGAAAGAGTCTTGTTCTGGTTGCATAGGAATCACAATTTGCTATCATCGTCGTAAAAACAAAAGACAAATAACTTCAATAATTACATTTACTAAACACTCAAGTCTGCCTGCTTTGTCACTTATGTATTCATATTATCCATCTTTCACCTGCTAGGGCCTTGGTCGATACATCTCTTTGCTTCTTTAACTAGTTCAATACCGAAACAAAAACATTTCAACATTACAAATATCAAACTTAACAATGACCGTCGACCAAATGGATAACCTATTCGTCATTGCAGCCATTACAGAGACGAGACCATTGTTGACATTCCATTATACACAGGATTTTAAGGATCCAATTTATAAGTTTAACAAGAATTTAGATATATTCTATGAACAAAAGTAGCTCGATAGTGTAACTTTGCAAACTTCATGTCACAGTTCTTACAGTTGTGATAGCATTTGCTTTGAATTCCTATGATTGAAGAAGATGGAAGTGCTTGAATTATAAAACATAGATAAAATTAAATTTTAAGGTCAGAATGTTCGAATTCATGTTTCTTCTCAAACACGATTAATGCTAACACATGTAGAACATAGGACAAATGATATTAAATCGGAAACAGTAATGGCAATCTTCATACAGTTAGGTGCAATGTTACGTGCCTAATGAGACAAATCCCATTACAGCAGTGCAGACAACAAGTAGCATTAAAGCGATTACATCAACAGTAAGTGCTATATGGCCTAAGGTTGTTCGTAACCAGATATTTGTTTTAAAATTTCGGAACGTGAGAAAGAATTGCATAAAATATTTTGAATCCTGCTTGAACAAATTCATAAAGATATAAGGCTATGGATAACGACGGAGAATCAACATATGTTTATCAAATGTTTACTGCATATTTGTGTTGAGAATTTTGTTTTATATAGTAATTGGCAGTAACCATACATACATCATATACAATGAAACATATCCATATACAGATATATAATTAAGTATTAATATTTTAAATGGATACGTTTTATACACAAACAGCAAACACCATGATTGCAATATTTTTCTCTCTATCCTTCCAAGACATATCTGAAATAGTATATAAATACATATTAATTTTTTCTCAAATTTGTAAATCAGAATTAATGCCAATAGAATTGCCTTAATAATTGATGTACCAATACAAAGGTATACAAGATAAAGTTATCTGAATAAAAACTACGATATTTGCTTAATTTGATTATTGGAGAGTTTAGATTTTATGATGGGCAATATAAAATTTATATGAATTTATTTTTTAACGGATTATCTGCAGTATAAATATCAGACTATCATGTTTCTGTGTATGTACGGCTTGATTTACCAATTACACTTTTACGTAACGGATGGAAGAGCAAGGAGTTCAAGCTGAATGTTGATGGTGTGCCCAGAACCACGCGTCTTAGCATAATGATGTGAAGGGGAGCAATGCAAACAGTAATATAAACACTGATTCTGACATAACGCGATCATCTATGCAGGAAATAGGCGAATAGACTAGCTGATACCTGACAAAAGATAATCTATATTACTACAAGAAGATAGATTACGACAGTGCAGAGGAAGCGAATATTTAGATTAGGATGAATGGGTTAGAAGTGTCACGTTTGAATAAGTATAAAAATAATTAATAAATATTTCCATTATGCTGTGAAATTCGTGTTAAATTCATCGGATCTAAATGCAAAACGATCACCAATATACAACATACAAACATGCATATATGAAATATTGAACGAATTGAATGGTCGCGAACCACAGCACAGGGTACAGAAACTATAAAAGGCCAGTCAGTGTATGAGAAAGAAGTACACGTACTATTCTCTCTTTTTCGGTTTTTACAGAGTTATGTAAAACGTAAAATGTGTATACGCAGATATAAAGTCAAAACAAACAAAACATTGAAATATATTTACTGTCATATGTATGAAGGAGAAATTACTGAGGAAAAAACTCGTAACTATATTCTCTGCAAAACAAATAATGAACAAATTCTGATTTATACATCGAGCTTATATAGCATTATGTATTTACAAATGACCTATACCGTGAGCATTTTATTCATCAAAACATTCATAAAAGCGATATAGATCAAGTGCAAATAAAACCAAAACAATGGTTAATTCGTGATTAATTTAGAAATTATTTAAAAACTGATCAATTCTGTAAAGAAGGAAGGTACTCATCGGATAAGAAAGATAATTAGTTTGGATGATATCTTTAGATTTATGAAACATTAACTAGAAGGACTAACAAAACTCCCCTAAACATCTCCGAGATAAAGAACATTTCAGAGACATGGAACCCACGCATTGACGCAAATATATATGCCCAAAGTTTTGAATGATTAATAAAACAAATTTCTGTTAGGGTAAAAGCTTTCTTCTAGTGCAGATGATTCAGATTTCACAAACAAACAAAACTTAACAGTAGGTTGAAGATGGCAAGAAACACTTTAACCTTCAAACACTTGAAGATATTGACGATTACGTAGTAATGAACAGACACTTTACTATTATGTAGCACCTGCGAAGAATTTATGAATATTTGTTATGCAAAACAGCACACTACAGTATGCTCATTGATGTAAACTACACACTACACTATGCTCATTAATGCAAGCAATGCGTCTTGATGATCTGTTTTGGAATACGTCGGAATAATGTTTGTTCCAGTTGAGATAATCTTTGACATTTTTATACATGTGATATTTATTTTTTTCTATTGGCAACGTGGTTCACTGTTGAATTATACACGGCAGGAATTAATTTGTTTAGACAAGGTTGATCTACAGAAAGAGAGCCGAAGAGTATTATATGATAAGGAAGTGTATGTCTCATTGTTAATAACTACGTAACGCATTACAACGTAATAATTATTTTTAAGGAACAACATGTTCAATTTCAACAACAAATGTTATGCTGAGCTTATGCTCTTCTCATTAGCAAATAAACAATGTTTTATTAGGTGATCTGACTTACACTAAGCAGAAAGCTGAATGAATTTTTTACTTGCTGTACTGATTATTTCAGACGTTCTTCTTTTTATCACTGATTTTGCTCTTACGACAATCAAAAGATGGGCCTCTGCGGGTCCGGGGTTGTAGAATTGGCCCGACGTGCCGCACTACGTGTCGTAAGAGGCGACTCAGTAGTGGCAACCTGTTTGCAGTGGGTTGCGTCCCGTGTCGGGGAGGAAAGGATCCTGGTGGTTGAGTAGAGGAAAGGATCCCGGAAGTTGAGAAGAGGCCTTCCAGTGCAATACAGTTCTTTGGCCTCTACTTCTTCTAGACGGGTGGTCGGGATGTGCCCGGTGTCGACAAATCGGCTGCTCACGCCGAGCCCTAGAAAGTTTTTATTTACTCGCTCACTTTCTTTATCTTTCTAGGTATCTCTCTTGATACCACAACTGACCCTATATTCTATCTCTTTAACTTTCCATTTCCCAAGTTTTAGAAGACTTCCTAGCAGGCGGTGGCTTAACGGGTCAATCGGGAGGTAATTTTACCGACTGAGTATATCTTACGGGATGAATCAGGAGGTGATTTTGCCTACTGAGTATAACATGTGTGTATCCCTGTGTTGGGCTCCTTGGTGGGCGGGGAGCACGGGTGGTGAATTTTAACCAAACCAACATGGAGAATTCCCCCCCAAAAATAATCAAAATAAGCGAACCAAAACTGGATCTGACTCAGATGACGAACTATCTAGTGTGGATTCATTTCCATGCTTCATGGTTATGTAATCTAATGATGCTTCAAAACCGCTTACCGCACTCTCTCTCTCTCTCTCTTTGTGATTGAAAAGACAATAACGGTATCGATCGGTACACCAAAAAGTGTTAAAAAGTTGAAATCGGGCTGCGTTCTTGTTTAATGTGAGCGACGAGGTCAAACAGAAAATATCAGGAACATGACAACTTTCTTTGATATTCCAGTGACCTCATTCGCCCACACCACAAGCAATACGTCCAAAGGCGTGATCGCTGTCTTGACATGGCTGGAGTCAGCGACACGGATATCACTGAGGGGATGAAAAACGAAGGTGTCACTGCAGTCCGTAGAATACGCATTAAACGTAACAACAATCTGCAGGACACCAACACCATTGTACTCACCTTCCACAAACCAACAGTACCCAGAGTGGTCAAGGTTGGATTTTTGCAAGTGAAGGTTGATGTATATTTTCCAAATCCACTTCGATGCTATAAGTGTCAGAAATATGGCCATCATGAAAACCGATGCTCAAAAAGCCAAAAATCTGGGCAGTGCGGAGACCATTCTCATCAGGAATCTGAGTGCAGAGCAACTCCGCATTGTGTCAACTGTGGAAAGGAGCACCATGCCACATCCAAGGATTGTGATACGTGGAAACAGGAGAAGGAAATACAGAGGGTAAAGTATACATCTAATATTTCCAATCCAGAGGCCAGAAATATTGTAAAGGCAAGAACATTCCTTCCTTGCCCACAGTAGTGAAAAACAATCCCAAAACAACGAAGGGCTCTCAAACACACACAGATACACCCAATTCAACGTCAAGCTCTAACCCCCCCCCCCTCCGATTACCAAGCACAGAACAACTCGGCATCTACTCAAACAGCATTTAATAATACCCCACCACCGACATCACCTAAAAATGAAAACAAATCTCAAGGAAATTGGATGCAAAAAGGGTCAGATGACCCCATTAAACTCTATAATAGGTTTGGAGACATTGAGAGCATGGATGCAGACAAAACTGCTCCATGTTCTCAAGGTGGCTTCAGACCTACCAAAAACAAAATATTTTTCGTGCATCTTCCAGAGAAATGACCACACCTTGTCTCCGCGAAAGGTCTAACCTAGCTCCAAAATCTGCACTTTAAACTTATAATGAAGACCACCAGCATACAATGGAACTGTCGAGGACTTAAAGCTAATTACAATGATATTCTTCTGCTTTTAAACGAATATGATCCTGCAGTACTATTCCTTCAGGAAGCATTTTTAAAAGATTGGGATAAACATCACACTTAAAAACTACTCCCTGTTTAGCAACTACTTTCGATCAAAGATATAACCTTCTGTATGGCGCTAAATATCCTAACAGTGCTGGAGCGCCGTAAAAATGCAATCAACCATCCAACCAAAACCAACTTTCAGATTGTTGACAGGGTCTCAGGAGGAGTTTCTATTGCTGTGAACAATAGAGTCCCTCATAGCGTCATCCCTTTTAAACACAAATTTTCAAGCCATTGCTGTATGTGTCACTCTACATCGAGTGATTACTTTTTGTTCTATTTACATACCACCAAACACCAACATACTACCAAATGAATTACAAACTCATGTTCAACAACTTCCCGCGCCATTTGTTTTACTTGGGGATTTTAATGCCGGTAATAATTTATGGGGATCAAATCATATATGTGATAGAGGCCACAAAGTAGAAGACTTCATTTCTAGACACGATTTGTGTCTATATAATACCAATTCTCCTACGTACTTACAACCAGGAACGGGTATATATACGTGCATTGACTTGACAATTTGTTCTTCGCTACATTTGGATTATAATTGAAAGGTCGCTGATAACCTTCACTTTCCAATATCAATTGAAAATATTAACTCTACAATTGATGACGCAATTCCACAATGGAACTTAAAGAAGGCCGACTGGGTCAAGTTTGATACACTTTGTACAACTAGGCACAACAGGCATACCGTTCTAAACGACAATGACCACTGTCTTAATTGAGATTGCAAAGAAATCCATTCCAAAATCCTCACCGAACTGTAAAAGACCCCAAAAACCTTGGTTCACCAAAGAATGTAAAAAAGCCGTTAAAAAACGCCGAGAAGCACTGAAAAAGTTTAATAATCGTCCGACTTACGAAGAATTAACCAAGTACCGTTTTGTTCGGGCCAAAGCTCGTCGCACGATTAAAGAAAGTAAAAGAGGATGATGGAAAAATGTTTCAACTTTAAATTCACGTTCCTCTATAAAGTTTGGGACACGATCCGCAAAATAAATGGAAAGGGGAAACACAATTTTTTTCGACATCTGAAAATAAATAACAAT
This sequence comes from Megalonaias nervosa, assembly GCA_016617855.1. Taxonomy (NCBI): domain Eukaryota; kingdom Metazoa; phylum Mollusca; class Bivalvia; order Unionida; family Unionidae; genus Megalonaias; species Megalonaias nervosa. The sequence goes on along the minus strand of JAECUM010017867.1, from coordinate 56,199 downwards.
TTTAATTCCAAACATGACATAGTTAATAAACTTGCTGATTGTTTCTCTAAAATGCCTCATCGTCTAATTATTCAGAAGCTTTCCGAAGATTAAAAGCTCAAAAAAGACACGGTTGAAATTCACATCGAGTAACTCAGAAAGTTATAATCAACCGTTTTCACTGTTGGAGCTTATGGAATCTTGAATAAAGTCCATGATACATCCGCTGGGCCTGACGATATACATTACCAGTTTTTGAAACACCTTCCAGAACCATCCTTAACAGTTCTTTTGGAAATCTTTCGTCAGTTATGTTAACGAAAGAATTTTATGGGAATTTTCTTACATATTACAAGAATATACTTATCAGTTCCATTTCTCAATATGTAGTTGTTCTCATTCATATCTTTAGCCGTTAAACCCTTCTCTACTCTTTTCAAACTCGTCTTGTTTATCATATAGTAACAGATGTTCTTCTTGCAAATAGTTCGAACCAAGACACCTACTGCAGCTTCATCCTCTCGGTTTTCTAATTTGTAAACCACAAGACCATCTACAATGATCTGATTCTAAAATATCCTCAGCAAAGTTTGGTAGGCAATCTGTTGCAAAAAAAATATTTGTATTTATAAATCGTTGCTATTGCAATTATTGTATATTTTGTGTTCCAAATGTATTTGTCTTCTGCGTTTCACTTTTCATAAGTGTCGGTGAAATATAGACCAGGATATTAATCGAATAACGAGGGGCAGCTTAAAATATACAAGTCACTTAAGCACAGCGATATAGTTTGCGTATACTAGAGTTTCCCTCCCAGAGATGCATGCAGACATCAGTTGATATTAGTGTAGGAACAAAAGACTGATTTTACGAAAATTTACTAAAGCGTTTAAACTGGATGATACCGTTCCGGTAGCCTTGTGGTTAGAGCGACTGCCTCGGATGCGGGAGGTCGCGGGTTCGAGCCCCGGCCGAGTCATACCAAAGACTTTAAAAAATGGTACTAACAACCTCCTCGCTTGGCGCTCAGCATTAAGAGGTTAGTGTTAGGACTGGTCGGCCTAGTGTCAGGATAATGTGACTGGGTGGGACATCATGCTACATGTCTGCTGCATGATGCTCCAGTGCTAGACATCACTATATACTGTCACACTGCAGACATCGTAGTGATATGACTGAAAAATTGTTATAGCTACGTTAAAAATCTAAATCACACACACACACACACACACACACACACACAAACTGGATGATCGTGACCTACCTTCGATACATTAGAGCTACTCAATCGACGATACATGCGTGTGCTCATTTTCATTAGTGACGGTGAAATAAGGTCAAACATATTCAGGATATGACGAAGGGATAGTTGAAAATATAAATGTTATTCAGGTATTAATATTAGGTTGTACATACCAAATGTTGTTATGAGCAGAGTTTTATGTCTGCTTTTCGGTACTGAACGTTCCAGCCTGTGCAAATTAAAATTAACATAAAACCTGTGTTAATAGAAGGTACTTACCTAGCCAAACTTAACAGTAAACGTTTGTGTCATAGGTTATCTGACACGTTTTGGACAGCCTGAACTATAAATAATGTAATATGCAATCGGTCACATGGTTCATTTCCAGACTAGACTCGATGGCTACTTGGACATCACAAAATAATTTCCTTTAAATACCTAACATGCCCAAACCTAAGCCAAGGATCATCAGAAATGAGTGCGGAAACAGTTTGGAAATTATATATTTAACTAGAATGAAAATATATTTACAAATGCTGGCTCATGTGTCGTAATTAATGGGTTAGAGAGAAAAAGAAATTCCCTATCAAACGGGGATTGCGTTAATGATGTCCATTATCGTATTTATTTAGTTCAGTTTCATGCCACGCACTATTTTCTGCAACCATCAAAAAAAAAAATTGAGCTATGTCAACTATTTTGGAGAAATTTGAACCATTGACTGTACTGAATATAATTTTTTAAAAAAGTCAGAATTTATCATGCTTGAGCCTCGGTAGAAATTAAGTTATGAAAATGAACTTCCATTTAAGAAGAACATTACCATGGAATGGTGTGAGTGCGATTAAGTCTATGTTGGAACAGAAAATGTTCGGTATATAATAATATGCAACAACTCCCACATAAACATAAAGATAAAATAATTGCTTTAAGACGGGTGTTGTTTTTGTTGGGAATACTTTAGCAGAGATACAATTTAGGTCTTGAATGAATGTTTATAGCATTTTCACATCATTGATGACTTTGTTACATATTATAGATCATGTAGCATAATACGACACACCAATGGATAAATCATTCACAGCAGGAATATGTATGCAAATATAACCACATATTTCCTCAAACATAATATCGTAGGAGTGTGCTAGATCCAATCAGAGGGACATGTGTCTGTTTTGAAGCAGGTATCAACACATATTTAGAACTCCGTATGTACAGACACCGTGTCTTTTTGTTTTCAAAAGAAAGCTATTTGCTTTGATTCCTTTCAGATACTTTTGAACAAACGACGAATGTGTGGTACTTATGAATTATAAATTGCAATCATTCGTGCAAATAGACGTTTATCTCGACATTTTGACCATTTGAAAAATATGAGTCGTGTATTATTGCCTCCTTTTAGTTTTTTTCTTCAGTCCTTGAATTTTGAATTTTTTGACTAGTCTTTATATAGATGAACAGAAACTATGTTGAAGAACACCACTTAATGCTCGATTTTAACACGAAAATATAGCACACAAGAGAATGCATTATGCCAAAAATCATTAGGAAAATACGCCATACTTACGAATTCGGTCATACTGGATGCTCATGTTGTTATATATTTTAATTCAATTGCTTCAATGAATAAATTAGAACGTGAATCTGTAAAAATACACGAAAATATATTTTACTCTTTGAGACTGATTATTTTTCTTCTATACAATTCTAAATAGCTAAACGCATTTCAGTCTAATCACTGATGGGTATCACACCAGTTTGTAAAGGGTACAAAGAACAGACGAAAGATATTGATTCCTTAGGTCAGCATATGGCATATAAAGCTACATCAATCTGAGAAATTGTTTCAAGCCATATTTTGTTTGGATATTTCCACTGGGGCTAAAATGCATCAGTTTACATACCTAGCTTGTGCATGGATAATTATTTAAGCACAAGTAACTTATATGACATTATCCATGTATTTGTATAAAATTAAAATCTTCATTACTTGTCAGCTTTTTAGAATGAAAGGGAGATAAACGCTGAATTAAAAGTCTGATATTTTGCGTTTTATTTCGTTATAGTCTATTATCTTCAAAAAAGCAAGATTATTTCTATCACATGCTTTGACATAGTATTTAAGTAAACGGTTGCTAGTGAACGATTGCTTTAAAAATAGAAGTTGTGAGGAAGTGTGTCACCTTTAGGCCAGAAATTGTATACAAAATATAAATCAGAGAATACAAATCAAAACTATTTATGTTTAGCTCAGTTTAAAAATCAAACAATCGTGTACTCCTTGAGCGTTTTGTATACGATAGAGTTGTCATCATGATACATTGCCTTTGGAAATAAGCCCAGTCCCTGTCTAGAATCATTGCAAGCCACGGGTAAAAATGCGGTAATCTCTTTAGCAGTTTAGATGTTTTTGGCTTGTTGCTAGAGAGGAAGTAATCAAGTGGTTTTATTTTCAATGCCATATTTTCAGTCTGCTTTTAGAACAGCTCTCAGTGCATTTCTTTATAACACTAAAAACCAATATGGCTGACAGTCGATATTGAAATGACATCATTCTCGTTCTACAACGTTCAACCCATTTTGTTAGTACATTAGTTTAGTATTGGAGATTGGTGTATATAAGCAAAATAAAAATCAATGCCACATGCATACACATTCGACCCTTTTGGAATGAAAGATTATGAATACACATACCTTTATCTCCTTATTTCGGCAATTGGTTTCGTCTACCTTCACAACATAGCTACTGAGAATTTACACAAGCTGACCCGGAAGAGGCCCAGTAAATTTGAGAATGAGCATCTATTGCACCAACCAACCACCACCAATATATCTTTGGGCCTTTCTGTGAATTTTGATTGCAGCATGGTTAATATTTAGATTTTATATATGCACTTTTTCGTACACGCACGGAAAAGTTGGTACACAGTAATTTGATCTAGTATTACCAATCTGCCTTTCCTGTACTTCAAATCCCTGATTAGGCCCCTTAGACTCTTCGTATAACGTGTCGCATTTATTGATCTTGTAAAGAATAGAGATAAAGCTAGCTCCTATCACCTTTTTCTTTGCACCGGAATAGATAATATCTGTCGACAGGTATCGAGATATGATTAACAGTATTTAGAAAGGCAGATATTGTTCTATCTTTGAAGCACAGAATCATGTAAGAGTGCGGAGAGAAGAAGTTGGAGTTTTGATCAGGTTTAGAAAAAACGTTGAGAGATCATGTTGTAATATGGTATCAACCCATTTCAGAAGTCAAAAGCTGACCGCAGAAATGTTTCAAGATACCCTCTACCCATCTAATGACATCGGTATATTTTATTCTTCGTAGATGCTTGATTTCGTTTTATTATTGTGTGATGTAGCCACAAAATTCATCATGACCTGATACGGTTGTATCTCCTGACTAGATTGCATGATTTCTTGTTTGATTTGTAATTTTATGATATATTTTAGTCCAATGACATAGACACTTTAGATTGAATTTGTTCAGTTAAACAACATGTTCTTGTGCAAACTTGTTGCATGTTGTGACATGATTGTAAATTGTTTCGTTGAATTGAAAGCTTTATTTATGCGAATAATATTGCGAGCAGACTTTTAGCTTGCAGTCATCGCTCCTCAGAAAAGAAGCCGCTATACTGTGTTTGTTGACTGCGGCCAGCAGTAAATTTAGTTACGATTAATGCTCTTTTTGTTTTATCGACAAATTGAGCTACCTATGACACAAAATATGGTGGAAACCTGACCATTTTGATCCTTAGAATATTGTGGCTGCTCATTGTCAGACTTAAAAAAAACACAATAACAGTACTTTTAGTTTCATGCCAAGAAAACAAAGGAGTTGGCCTCCCGGAATAATTTCATTTTATGTATTGTTTCCTCTACGAACATAAACCACGGTTGCTAGATGTAGTTTTATTGCTTGTAGAAAAGACTATATCAGTTTTACTCTGTGATACGAAAGATAAATATGCACTTTCTATAAAAATGTTAAGATTTTAGTTTGATATAAATTGATGCAAATATGACGCTTACCGTAATAAGGTTGAGTCTAATGTTATCTACCAGTCTCGTTGCACATTTACTGAGTCCATATGTACACGCCTTAGTTTAGCTTTACAGCATGTACACTCATGCAAACTCATTGATGCAGAAAAATTAAATAGATTTTTTTACATCTCTGTTTAAAAAGACCATTTAGTGTGCTTTAATTTGTGAATTATTTTCCTAATGTATATGCATATATGATTTTCAGATCGATATGAAAAAGAACAGATTAACGAGTGTTCGTTGTAGCATATTACACAACGTAGCTCATGAGGATGATTGTTATACTGATCTTGCAGAATATTTTGTTTCTGAGCATTATTCACCTTTACAGGCATGCTTGTTAACAACACGTGTGGGTATCATTTTCGTTTTATTCTAAAGAAACACCTTTTAAATTGATTCAGCACATCGGCCTCTTGTAACTGTTGCAGATTCAGCAAAGTCTTTCATGTGTGTGTGCATATCCGGCTACGCTCGGTTGCATCATCCATCCATCTAACCGTTTATCTGTCTATCTATCTCCATATGATCTTTGACATAAAATGTCAGATATATTCATCAGAGATAAAGACTCAATCATGACATAAAATGTCAGATATATTCATGACATAAAATGTCAGATCTATTCAATATACTCAATCATGTCATAATGAAACGTAAAATACATACAAGTGAAACAATTGTAAGTTGAGTGAAGTATGTTATGTGCATTTTCAATACTTGACGAAAATATACATCAACTGTAAGTCTAATGTGATGATGAAGGAAAATGTTGAACTTCAAATCGTTTTGATTTAGCGGAACCGTTTCAGATAATGGGTACGCAATATATTTCAGAAATCTTGGTAAATGTTCCGGCCTTACATATGAACAGCAAATCAAATCCAGACTACTCACTAAATTCAGAAAATCCAGAAATCGTTTGTTGCTTTAAAATAATTTTGCTATGGTTTGGAAATGCTTCTAGGGTCGGCAAGCAAACGTAAGTTCGGTATAAGAAACTGGAGAGAACTTTACGTTCATTTAGAAGAAAGTTATATTAGTTTCGAACTGGCAATTATGCAACTGGTCGTTGAGCATAAGAAGACATTTATCCGTTACTGGACAGCAGCCTTGTAGGTTTTGTTCATTTTCCTTGGTCAACAAAACCAAACTATGGTAATTAATAATATTACGACTATATGGTCTTAAATTAAGTAATAGGAAAGAGCGAAAACCAACACATTTTGAAAATTTAACAAATAATTTATCTTCCTATAATACAAGGTAAAAAATGCAGCAAAAACTTACGGAATTGCGAATTAAATCCCTTATAATCATAGAATTACTAACACAAGTCCTAATGAAAAAGGTTCTTAATCAACGTTTGTTGTTTTCCAAATAAATCCAATGCTGAACGTAGTGACCTTAAGATTCGAATGTACCAATAACCTGAATTGTAATGATGTGCCAACAGTCCTTTGTTGAATCACTATAATCTAATCATAGAATATATCCTTGTTTGAATTCACTATGTTGCAAATGTGAGTGTTTCTGGTCGAGATTATTCATAATTTCTGAATTCCAAAGATTTGTCACTGCAAAATCAATGGAGTCCAATTGCATTCCTTCACTGAAATCCACAGTGAGTGTGACAGGTAGAAGTAAATTAATTGGATGATTAACCAGGCTATCTCTCTGAATATACGGGTACTGATTTCATTTATTTTTGTCCCAGGAGTACTATTATTATAATTTAACTTATTCATTTTCTCCGTAACTTTTTAAGGGCCGTAATACATAATCTGAAGATAATTTTGAAGAATGATCGAGAGAGATAGAACTCTATCCCTACACTCAAAAGTTCTCTCCATTGAAGTTATGGCAAAGCATAATTTCACTTTGACTTGAATTGCTGAATGCCAAATTCAAGCATAACTAGCTGGAAAATTCCGGACATAAAATTTGCCCCTTAATCAGATTGGATAGATTTGGTCAAGCCAAACTGAGTATAAAACTTTATCAAAGCCTTTACTATTGTTTTAGTGTTAATATTCCTCAAAGGAATTGCCTCTTAGAATCTTGTTGACGCACACATAATGGTCAACACGTATTGGTTGCCTTACTCGGTTTTAGGTAAAGGACCAACACAATCTACCATTATTCTGCTAAATGGTTCGTCAAATGCAGGTACAGGTTGCATATGAGCCTTAGCTATCTTCTGATTGGGTTTTCCTACCATTTAACAAGTATGACAAGATCTGCACTATTTACAAACATAACGTTTGAATTTTGGCCAATAAAAGTGATTCAAGATCTTGTGATCAGCCTTATTAATCCCTAAATGACCAGCCAAATGCGGTTCATGGGCCAGACTAAGTATTTCCTGTCTGTGAGAATTTGGAACTGCAATTTGATAGTTCACTGACCACTCGTCACCAGTTGGTACCTCGGGAGGTCTCCATTTTCTAATAAGAATTCTATTTGTAACGAAATAACAGACAGGTACTTCAGTGACAAACAGGAGATCTCAGGATCTTTCTCCTGTTCGACGACAAGTGATTGTCGTTTGTCACCCTGATTAGAAAATGAGAATGACTATTTAAAAGAGAATCATTGTGATCTATACCTTTTGATTGGTCCAAACAAGGAGTGAAATTGACCTCATCAAAAGCCTGACCAGTACATGTGTCAGCTAAAGGAAAACTTTGAAGATCAACATCATTCTAAAGTGTTTTCTTTGCCATAACTCTAGTAACAGCAACAAGCTGGGTATAACTCAGGGAATTCTTTTTCAATAGGATCAACTTTCTGATCCAAACAAGGCTTGTCAGTTACAAGTGGATTTACCACAACATTATCTCCAGCTAGGTCGTTGCCTAGTAATAAATGAATGCCCTCAACGGGTAAAGACAACATTATTCCGACTGTCACTGGCCCTGAAACAAAATCTGATGACAAATTTACACAATAAAGAGAAACATTAACAAAGCCTCACTCTACTCCCTGAATAAAAATACTCTCATTAGGAGAAGACTTCTCAGAAGAGAGCAAAGTACCTTATAATAAAAGACTATGAGAAGCTCCTGTGTCTCTTAAAATTGTAATAGGAATTGGATTGGCCAAATCGCCCAAGAGTGATATAGAACCCTTCGACATGAATAGTTCATAATTTTCCATAATAAAATCAGACTGGGGTTTATTAGACCCAACAAATGTATTGCTTTCAATACATGACCGTGACCTTGACCTCTTAGAAAGAAGAGTATTAGGGATAGGTCAGTCTTAATTCTGATGCTTATTTTTCAATTTGAAGCAATCAGAAAGAACGTGTCCTTTCTCCTTTATTAGATACACCTAGTAAGAGACAAGGATTTTTTTTATCAATCTTATCAAAAGCTTGATATTTAAAAGTTGTGTCAGATTGAGATTTAAAAGGGCCCGTATTAGACTGAAATACCTTCTTACCAGAAGACTGCTGAGTGGAAGACTTGCCGACGAAAAGAACTTTATGAGTTAAGAAATACTCGTCAGCAGCACGAGAAGCATTTCCAAGGTTTCGATCTTATGCTAATCAGGAGAAGTCTTAATGTCACTATGGACACAGTTCTTGAACTCTTGAAGAATTACAAGTTGTCTGAGACTTTCATAATCTTGATCAACTTTCTTGGCTAAGCACCATCTATCAAATAACTGCTCTTCTTCTCTTGCAAATTCAGCATGAGTGCGTCCAGCTTATTTTTTATAGTTGCAGAATTTTTGCCAATAATCCTCAGGGACTAACTCATAACCATTTAAGATGCATTCCTTAACCGGATCATAGTCAGCACTTTGCTGAACTGACAGTGAATGGTAAATATCGCTTGCTTTACCAATAAGTACACATTGTAATAATACAGTCCAATGCTCCCTTAGCCATTTGAAATTGTCCGCAATTTTTTCAAAAGGAGGAAATTATTTATCTCCTTCTTTTTCTCTCAATGAGGGCACAAACCTAATATTCTTAGTAACACCAAAACTTGAATTTGTATCTAAGGTTCTAATGTGGTTTTTATTTGCCACCTCAATTTCTTTTATTCCAAATTGATTTCCCCTCTGTTCCTTCTCTCTTTGCATTTGCATTTACATCTGTCTCTTTCTCCTCTTTCTCCGATTGTAATTGCATTTGCATCTGTTACTCTTCTTTCTGTAAATGCATGTTTTCTTTCTGTAGCTGCATTTGTCTTTCTCCTCTTTCTCCGCTTGTAACTGCATTTGTTTCTCTCTTTCTCCTTTTTTTCCAATAGCATTTGTTTTTCTTCTTTCTGAAGTTCAAGCTTCCTTAACTCTAATTCCATCTTGTATTTTAATTTGAATTTCTTTACTTTATGTCAGAGTCTGATACAGTCTTACTGATTGAAACCAAAACACTTTTATCCAAAACACTCTTTTCTAACAAATACTGGATCAAAATGTTTTTTATTTCTCGCTTCGTTAAAGAAGCTTTTGCCTCAGAAAGATCATATTTTCTGGCACGTTCAAGCAATTCAACTTTTTTTTCAAGCTATGCAACTGCTCCTGGGTTGGATTGGAAAGAATGATCTCCACTTCTGATGACATTGTTAAAAAGCCTGTTGATTTCACTAAAGATTTCAAACAAAATGTGAAATAATACTTGAGATTTAAAAAATTCTGAAAACTTGGGGAATTTAAATTTCAAAAAAGCAATTCTCTGAAATATTTTAGCCAACATTCATATATCACAAGGACGAGCAAGCCGATTTTATTGTTATGTGTCTAGGCTAGTACAAAAAGTAACAAGAAAAGAGTGAAGAGAACAAGCCTTGTAAAATTTAACACATAATTTATTTCCCTAGCAAAAACAAGGTAAAAAGGAGAAAGAGGACTTAAGGTTTACGAAACAAATCCAAAAAATCCAAGAATTAAAAATAGAAGTCCTATCAATGAAAAGTCCTAAGTGAATCACAGTTCAAGTCCGGATGAAATCAAAATGGAGGGCGATGACGTATGTCGCAACCTTTAAATTGTTGCCGTGTGAAGAGTTCCTTGTTGAATCACAGAAAATAATATTCCAGTTGGAATTCTGAATAAATTTCGATAAATTTCTTCGTCCAAGAAGTTCTGCATGAGCACTAGTATTTTCCAGGGAAAGAATCAATAATACCATAAAATAAAAATACAACTCAAACTGGTCACAACGAGACACTTTTAGGCGGTGATGATTTAAAGACCAACTGGCTATTTATTCTGATGACATTGAGTAATAAAACTAACTACAATGCAAAAGAGATTCCCGTATGAGGATCGCTTGGTCATCTTACCAGAACAACGTAGAAACATTTACATGCCGATTATCACAGACTCTAGGTATAGCCTTAGCTAAAATCAGCGATTCTTCCTTTGGGACAGTAAATTAAAAAAGTTGTTAACTCAAAACTGATACTGGTTCTGAATCAAGGTCAGCAAATAGATACAATGTTTCTACTACTGGTTGTTTATCAGGTCAAACAGAACTAAATTGAATTTCTAAAAAAATGTCAAATCCAGTAGACAGAATGATCATTACAATAACATCCAATGGAAAATAATAAAAATAAAAAAGTATCTAATATTGACAAACAAATAATTAAATTACATCTACATTATATATATATAGTAATGCAGCTACACTAATCAACAATCGGAATCGGGGATATGTAATTTAAACATGTCCAACATAGCTGAAGTCGATTCAATCTAATCGCTAATGGACCTCACATCTATATCAAATTCAAAGGGTGAGAACAACCCAAATTGATTTGTGATATATCTAATAAATGGGCTATGACATTACACGTATTTTGGAATATTGAGTTCAGTGGATGATGAATGATTAAAAACATTATGTTTATGAGATTCTACTCGCGCTACAATTCATCATCTCTGTATGAATATAATGTAATTTACAGGACTTCATCTCGATACATTTTTTCCATAACACCTCCTCATTATGTGCCAGTATTTCAGATTTCGTGCTTCTGAGGAAAATGTATTATCTTAGAGTCAGAGAGTTTATGCAAAGCAAATACTGAGGAGTCGCATAAAGGCTATTTACTATTTAAAACAATTAGAATATTTTTTATAAATCCTGGTTGGGATTTTTATTGATGATAAGTTGTCTTCACTATACATTGCTTTTGTAAATTAGCCCCGTTCATGTCAAGCATCAAAACACGGCGGAAATCCGGTACGCTCTTTAGCAGTATTGTTGATTTTCGCCTGTTGGTAACAAGTATTCTATGAAGTGGTTTAGCAGCAGAGGGGGTGAACCCTACAACTTTTTGCTCGAGTCCGTGAGCAAAAATAAAGGTTCCTACAGAGGCTGAAAAAACAAGGTCAATAATGTTAAACTGAAGCCTCTAACCGAGCATATTTCCATACGGTTGAGAACAGACAATAAATCGTCTGGGTTAGCTCATTTTTGTTATTCCATAGTTGACGTATTTTTTTCCAAATTTTTATACGACTCGTTTACTCGCCGGGTCACTCAATTTTTGTCGTTCACCCTCTCTGCTGCTATAAATTAAACAGCCATTATAAATATTATCAATAATGATTGGAGAATCACACTCAGCTAGATTAGCTCAAGAGCGACTAGAGGCAATTAAAAAATATTTACCTGTCCGTGATTCTGTCAAACAACAACTACAATCACGTCAGGAATCTCAAGTTGAATTTGAAGAGGATACAAAACAAGTATTTAAACCTATCACAGAAGCCACTAAAGGTCTTCTTCCTACGTTAGAGAAAACTGCTGAAGCAACTGGAAAAATAGCAGAAAGAACAAAACAGACAAAAAGGATTTTACGGGGACTTCCAGCTGATATAGCTTCTGCTGCTCAACCTGAAGGCGCTGAAGCACCAGGCCCTAAACAAAAAAGTCTTGCAGTAGGCAATGCTGAACTGTTAAATAAATTTGACGAAGATACTGTTATTTTTATTAGGAAGGAAATTGAAAGCATAGGAGGATTAGCTCTGTTTGCTGTGGAAGGTTTTGGTCGAAGAGATGAAATAATGAAACCTGAACACGTTAATGATATTAAAACTCGTGAACAATGGCAAAAAGCGTTATATCGCATACATTATAATGTTGGAAAAGTTAAAGCTGATGATCCATTATATCGAGATTATGTTAATGAAATTGGTTATTTAATCCAATCAAGAAGACAAAAAAACCCAACAAAGTGAAGAACAGAAAAGACATAAAAGACAAGAAAGAAAAAAAGCAAAACAGGAAGAAGCAGCAAGACCAAAACGAGAAGATACAAAAAGAACACAACCAGCTCCTCAAACAACATTGGATTTACCACCACATAGAGAAATGACTCCTTCACCGCCAGAAAAACCGGTTACACCTATTAGTGTACTACGAGGAAGATATGAAGAATTATCCAGAAAACCATCGTTTCGAGATGTTGTATTTGAACAAGATATACCGATAGAAAGAGCAATAGAAAAAATGAAAGGAGAGCATAAAGAAGTAGAAAAACAAGAAGAATATTGGCCGTCAGACACCTCTTCTGGCAGCGCAACTGGAAGTGGCCTTACTAATCAAGGAAGCGGTTTTATTAATTGTTCAAACAATGTCCTTGCCGATGTTGAACGACTAGAAACCCTCATCGGAGGAAAACGAGCTGGTAATAATTCCCTAGAAATAATTAATGAAGCAGCTGATATTTGTAAACGATTATTTACAGGCGGTATCATGGATATTAATGTGTATCGGTCTCTCATTAATGAAATCGCCGATGACTACCACAGTAACTAAGTCACTGGATTGAGTATATAATTAGATACAGTTACTATAATAAAATGATCGTATATAATACTCAACGTGGACCAACCATGGTCAGAGTAATAAATTCACGATTACCAGTATACAAAACGACCTACGGAGATGGACTAAGTGATGTTGTTCAAGGTCTATTTAGAAAGACAGCCCCAAAAGCAATACCGATTGCAAAGCAACTGGGAATGAAAGCTATTGATGTTGTTCGTGAAAAAGGTATTGGTGCTCTTGGTGATGTTGCTAGTAAAGCATTTTTAGCCATCAAAGATAGACTAGCACGATTAATACGACGAAAACCTCAGCCACCAATGAAACTGGCCAGCACTGAAGTGATGCCCGCAAATATTAGTAGAATAATAAATCAAGCTGCTAATCAAAAACTAGCAGAGTTGGCTAGTGTACCAATGTCAGAAAAAGAAAAAAATATAACCGCTAGTCTGATAGCAGGAAGTGGTCTTCGTATTAGACGATAATAAATATAATAAAGATGTTCAAACGCATATCTGATCCCGCATTTGACATGGACGCACCGGTTCTTAAAGATGAGTCTGTGCATGATTATCAATATTATTCTTATGACGCACGAATTTCAGATCAGCGGGGACGAATTGAACTTCAAGTTCAAGATACAAGTAGGTATTTCTTACCCGCTGAAGCATTTATTGAAGTAGAAGGTAGACTCTTACGAGCAGATACTAACGCATACGGAATTGGTGATCGAGTTGGTTTTGTTAACAACGGTGTCATGGCTTTATTTAACTGTGCCATATATATCATTGACGGAAAGAATATTGAATCATGCCTGGAAAACGTGGACGTTGCCACGACGATACTTGGTCTTGCAAGATACAGCGATGATTACTCAAGGTCAGCTGGTCCATCAATGATGTTTGCAAAGGATACAACTGATCATCCAGAAAACAGGAACGTAACACTAAATGCAGCTGGAACTGAATTCGCATCAATGAATGAAAACTTCAACTTGGGATTCGCATCACGTCGAACAATGTTAAACGGTGACGAAGAATTTTCATGTGCGATTCCACTGTCACATATATTTGGATTCTGCAGAAATGTTAGGAAGGTTATATTTGGCGCTAAACATACAGTGGTACTTGTTAGAAAAGCCACAGACAATGATGCAATATGGCACGATGCTGCCGTTGCTGCAGGTAAAGTAATACTGACAAAACTTTCGTTGTGGATACCAACAATGACTTCATCGATTACCGAAGAATAACGGTTACTTTCTTTTATGGACAGTGGTGGTAAATCAATGTTGTCATGGTTGACTATGACCACAGATAGTATTCAAGGTGCTGTTGCTGGTTTATTTACATGGCAGATAGCATCACAGCAGGGGGGTGTCAGCACCACGACATATATTTATTGCGTTTCAGGAAAATGCCAGAGTAGACTCACGAGAACGAAATCCAATGGTGTTTGATACGCTTGGAGTTAGTGAAGTTTCTTTGAGGATAAATGGACATCTAGAACCTTCCGAAGAAGTGTTGCTAAATTTTGAAAATAATCATGTTGCACGTGCATATCATCGATTGATGACATTTATGGGACGTGGTCAGAATGTTGATTCTGGGTTACAGATATCTCAGCGTGATTTTACAACACTGTATCCAATATATTACTTTTCACTAGAACACTTAGATTTGTTCAGACAATCTGTCGTTGATGTACACTTTCGAGCTCGTGTAGCTCGACTGCCCGTTGGTGGTTACAGAGCAATCGCTGTTATACTCAGCGATAAATCAATGTTACTTGAAGGCGTTGGTGGACGAATGAGAGTTATCGATGCTCCAGTAGAAAACATGTAATTAGATCACTCATAATATTATAATGTCATATAATCACGTTAGTGTTAGTCTGACTCCTGGTCAGATTAAAAAGCTACAATCAGCATCAAAAAATAACTGTGGATTAAAAATATCGCTAAAAAGAGAACAGATGAGCGGTGCAAATAAATTATCTCTTACAGAACGTCAATTCAGAAACTTCAATGAAGCCAAAAAATCAAATAAAGATATAAAACTTAATCTTTCTGCGGGCGTCATTAAAGATATTGTTAAATCTGGCGGAATTTTTCCACTTCTTGCAGCTAAACCAGCATTAATAGCCGCTGCAGCCCCAGCTGTTGCAAAGGCAGTTGCATTAGGCGCTGTTGGAACCGCTGCTGGAATGGCATTAAAGAAAGCAACGGGTCAGGGAATAAAATCTTAAAAAAAAAAGGGAAGGGGTCTAAGATTGCCAGGGACCCCATATTCATGCTACGGAAAGGGTCTAAGACTTCCCGGGACAGTTCATTGATTCTGCCCATGTCCAATTTTGATTTACTTGATGCTGCTAAAAAATTAAAAATAAAAAACTTCAGAGATGTTTTTATGCGTGATCAATTACCAAAACAACCAAACAATATTGAAACTGGTATTATTAATCTCGATAAAAACTCTGGTCGTGGCACTCATTGGATTGGATATGTAATTGATCCACGTGGAATTATTTATTTTGATTCATATGGACTAGCACCACCAAAAGAATTTTTAGAATATGTTAGCAGCATGCAAAATACTCCAGTCTGGTATTCAACGCTACCAACAGAAACATTAACTGATCCGCCAATATGTGGTCGTGAAGTACTTGCTGTACTTGATGCTGTATCAAAATCAACAAAACCACCTCATAAAGTCGTGCATGAATATACTACGTTGTCACATTTAAACAGACATTAGTAAATATAATGGTAGATATTTACGGAAGATCTTCTCGTGGTAAAGCTCAGCAGCAAGCTGATTTATCTAAATATGCAACTCTTGATCAGCTCAGAAATGAAATCGATGATTTATTAAATATTACAAGTGTGGATCAAAAGGAAGTCGTTGTTTTTCAGGATAAACAAGGACGATTAAAGACAAGTAATATACAACTGCCAGATGTACTCATACGAGTTCCTACTGCGGTTGTTAATAATATCGTTATTTTTACTGATCAAGGTAAAATACAAGATTCCGGTAAGTCAGTCAACGATTATATCAAGAAGGTTGGTGATTCATTCACGGGTTACATTATCATGAATCGAAATAAAATTACAGGCCTTGGAAACCCAGCCGCAGATACAAACGCCGCAACAAAAAAATATGTCGATGATCAAGAATCTAAGTACGTGTTAGCCAACGGTGGCATAATGCGTGCATTTCTCAACATGAATAATAATGGTATTAATAATCTCAGAACACCAGAATTAGATTTTGATGCTGCAACGAAGAAATACGTCGATGATAAGGAAATTCCTATGACAACTTCGCTAAAAACAATCAATGACGAAATGACTACACTCAATGCTACTTTTTCTAGACATGTAGAAACGTTTTTAAATTTTCGTAGAAACATAAACAAAACCATTAAAGAATTTTTGGGGGAACAACCAACCGTTGACATAAAACTCGCCGACGTTAACACGAAACTCAACGACATTGTCAGTGGAATACCTAATATTGTTCAAAAAACTGATCTGATTAAAATTCCACACGGAAAAATGACCAATAGCGTGTACACAGTAGCATCCGGGTCATCAACATGGACACCACAAAATAACAGTCTTGAACATACCGCAGAAGTAACTGTCCATGTACGGTTTGGAAATTACTGCGGCCACTTCATCATATATATCATATTCCTCTACTGGTGATGCTAAATAAGAACACCAAAGAAATATTTACGTTGACATCAACGGAAATGCCCCCGAGACGTTACTGGTGGTGTCTGGAATTCGTAGCTGAAACTCCTTAATTAATTACTTAACGTCATTGTATAATGAATCAAAACCAAGGATCCCAGTCCTACATCGACGTTCAACGTCACAGATACAATCAAAAATGTAAATGTCAGATTGAATTAAAAAATATTAGCGACGATTATACAGTAAAAGTAAAACAATATCGCAGACGTATGGTTGCCATTGATATAATTGTTTACTCAGTTTCCGCTATTGTTGCTGGGGCCGGATTATTATTATCAACAATAACAATGACGGCGCCTGCAGTTGTAACAATTATCGTTTCAACTTCAACGACTATCGCAGGCATTCTCAGTATTATCGCTAAGAAGATATCTGCTTGCACAAATACTAAATTACACGAGTATATAATAAAATTACATACAGCAACAACGGCGTATTCTAAATTATCGTCATATATTTCTTTGTAATTCAGTGATGGCAAAATATCTGATGTGGAGTTCGCAACGATAATGAAAACCTATGATGAAGCACGATTTTGGTGACAAATTCACTCACAACACCCAAGGCGACAAAATGGAGAATTAAATAATAACAATAATAATAATGTCAACGTCCTTGACTGAGTCAAGAGATTTACTTCAACAGATCGTCACTAATACAGCACCATCAAAAACTACTATGATTTCATTAAGTTCGACCAATCCTGAGTTTAGCGTTAACTTTCCAACCACAATTCCTGCAAACGAAATAGCATTAGCGCAATTACGGGTTTGTTATAGCTGGCCAAATTTTAGATCAAAACCATTTGATGGACTACAACCGAATAATTCATTAGTATTTGCAAATAAGAATAAGTCTGATGGAACTCCTGACTGGCAAGTAGTTAGTATTCCAACGGGTAGTTATCAAATAGAACAGATGAATGATGAATTCCAGCGCAGAATTAGATCTATTACAGGAAAAGAATAAAAAATAGCAATTACTGCCTACGAACCAACATTATCATCAGCGATTGAAATAAATTCTCCTGATTATTCTGTAGATATTTATCAAAGTTCGATTAGATCTGTCTTAGGATGGCCAGATATTCCACTAGTTTATCAAGGACCACCAGAACCACAACGATCTGATTTCGTCACAGATAAGAGAATATTTATAAAACTTCCAGAACATCGAAAAACTGATTATCCATGGGTAAGAGAAGAAAGAGTTATTAATAAAATTGAAATCCATTTTACAAAAACCATTTATGGTAAAAAAAATAGAATAGTAATACTTGATGTTGAATTAATTAATTCATACGCTAATCGGGTCCCCGAGTGGCCGAATGGTCTAAAGCGCTTTCCGTTACGGATCACTGCCATCTCACCTCTGTCTTCGTGGGTTCGAGTCTAGGATTCGGCGAATGTGGATATGTGAGAAAGCTTGCCAGTAGCTTCTCGTGGGTCGGTGGTTCTTTCCGGGGATTTCCCGGTTCCTTCCTCCACCATTAATACTGGCCGCCATGTATAGCCTATCGTGTGCTGAAAAATGGCGTTAAGCCCCACAACAACAACAACAAAAAAAATATACGCTAATCCGATTAAATCTGAGCATGAACGTGTATTTAATAATCTACAAAATTTATTTTCAAGCATTAACATTTCCTACAACGATGATTTAAAAAATCAGATAATTGAAACAATACAACATTTGAATCAAGTTGCTTCAGACTTAGAATTTATGAATAATGTTATTGTTAACAGAGAAAAACATTTAATAAATCCATCAACAGATAAATACGTATTAGGTCATATAGTTAATGAAGACGACCCAATTCAGCGTGTTACACTTAAACGTTTATTTAAAACAATATTTCTTAAACATTATGGAATTACAGAAGAACAATTACCAACATTTGTAATTCCGGGATTTAACTCTGAAGAGCTAAAGAAATCAGTTAATGATCTTATTGATGAACATTTTAAGAGAATATGCGATTCATGGAGAAAATTAATCCCGACACCAACCATTCTTAAATATAATAATGATCCATACGATGGAGGTCGTCATATTTCTCCTGGTATCGTTAATATAACATCAACGAGCAGTAATTTGTGATAGAAAAGGATAATAGAAAATATATAATATTATTTGTTTAAATCATTGTCTTGAAATATGGCCAGATAATCTTCTACGGTTTTTATAGGAGATTTACCTGACAATGTCAAAGTATTATTTTTTTGTCATAATATGGTTTTAATTCTCTGTATTTTTTACCGCCGCATTTTACACATAACTGAGTTTTTCCTCTGACTCCAACACCACATTGCACACACGGTTTTGGTCCTAGACTACCATTTTTAACGCTTTGCATATGGTAGCAGCAGAATTCATTCACGCATGCTTTGTTACAAGGAGAAGTATATCCAATTTTGAGCCAAATACATCGATTCTTTGTTTGAATCATTATATATATATATATATATATATATATATATATATATATATATATATATATATATATATATATATATATATACTAAAAATTCAATTTAAATATTTGTTTTAATTATATGGAGGAATTATCCATGATTGAACCTTCCGCAGTCTCAGCGGGATCCAGATTTGACCTTGACAGACTACCAGAATATAAATTTAGTGTTTCGATGCAGGATCTAGCTTTAACGAATGAAGGATATAACCAGAACGTATCCGTGAAGCCAAGAAGGAATTTCGTGACGATGGTGCGGCTCATGTGTGGTCAACATTCAGGATCGGAAATATTGTCGATACTATAATGAATGACAAACGAGGAAGAATGATTATTAACCACCTTGATGTTCAAAAATATTTTATTTTAATAAAATTTATTGTAAGGACAGACGACAACACTTGGATTATCCGTGACAAGCGTGATCCAGTCCGCATAAAGTCGGGAAATAATATTGTTCTCTTAAATAATAAATCCAAACCGGAGTACTCACTGGTATTGATAAACCATATTATGAACGAGTATACCCTGTGACTGCGGTTGCCTATGCAATATATCCACTGAATAATAAACCTGACGTTGCGGATCTCGAACCGATGAGACTGTCAGAGTCAAGAATAAACTGTGTAGCTGAACGAGTTACAGAACACTTTACAAACGCGGTACGTGGTAATGGTTTAACAGATTTACGACGTAAAAAAATAAGTACATGGGCAGAAGCAGTTAAAGATACTGGAGCATCTATTAAAGATGTTGCTGAGCTAGAAAAGAAATTAAGATTTCCAATAGCAGTAAAAACACTAACCGGAGAAATTTTGTACAAACCGAAATATATAAAAAATGGAAACCCTATAACAATCATTGATCATAATGCACATGCATGGACTATGGCAGTAACAATATTTCCACGCGATAGAACAGTTAAATTTTATAATGGTCATATATTTGATTTTATCAGGAATATCAGTAAAAGTGATCCTGTATCTGTTTGGTTGTTTCAAAGTTCAGAATATGATTATTACGATCAGTTTGTACGGCCTGGTGGGGATATTTATCGTAGAGAATCTCTTCATGAAGAAATGGAACATCTTGCACAACGCCTTTGGCGTGAATATACTTCTGACGATGTCAAAGTTAAACAATTACTGAATAATTGTTCTAAAGTTCCATCAGTTGCTGCTCACTTTGCTCAGGAGAAAAATTCATGGAAACCGACACGATTGGAATTTCTTGAAGATATCCAGAAAAGTTGTATAGAATATGGACACGGTGGATTATGGAATACTAAATACAAGTATAACGACGTTATCTCTGTTGATGTGGTAGCATGTTATCCTGGAAGTTTTCTTGGATACGGAGAATGTTCTAGATACTTTAAGAGATTCGGACATCCATCACACGAGATGACCAGAGTTGCGATAAACGGACCCTTACCAGATTTTGACTTAACCGGATTTGATTATATAGAATCATTTGAGTTTACAGAAAATCTCCATCCGATCACATATGCTTGGTTTGGAAAACATTTTTCAGAAAAATGTTGGGTTCCAATAGTACTGTTACGATATATGCTTGATGCTGGAATTTTAACATTATTAAAGATAAATGAGGCAATTATATCGTATAGTTCACAGAAGCAAGTTTGGTTACCAGAACTGGATAGATTTAATATCGATGATGCCAGGAGAGAATTTCCTGATCTTAACGAAGGTGATATTGTTAAAATATATAAATGCAGAGAGGAAAATAATGAGAAACTTGCAAAAGATCTTGGTAGAAAGATAATCGGTAAATTTACACAAGGAGGATCATACGACCATAAACGACACTGTACAAGATTAATTATGGACGATGCTGAACTTGATTTTATAATCGCTGATACAACGGAAAAAAAAACACATTTATAAACCGAAGTAATGCTTATTTATCAGACGGAAACAAACTAGGTACAATTGTAAGCTATATTGATGGTGACTCACCACAGTTTACTCATTTAAGATCTTCAATGCTAGCTTTTGTTTCGATAAATCTACTGTCTATGATAAATAGATTTCCTCGTTACGCTGTCAGAGTTGCTACGGATTCGTTTTATATAAATAAAAAATATACGGATTTGTTAAAACCGCTACTTGGTAATGGTGAATGGGGATCATGGAGAATAAAACAAGAAAAAATATTCAGTTACTCTGAATCTGCCGACGTTGAAATTAAGGAAATATATTACAAAAATAATAATCAAGCATCAAAGTCATCAGCACCATCTGTATATGACCCTGTGGCTAGACATAAAACTGTTTATCTTAACGGATGCGGTGGTTCAGGTAAGACAACACGTGCGATTAAATTATTCCTGAACAACCATTCAGATATAACTGTTTTGACACCGACACATAAACTCGCCAGAGAAATAAAAGAACGAGGAGTAAAATCATGTACATATAGTTTCTTCAGATGGCGTGGAGACACATGGACTCCTGAGCGAATGGTTGAGAAATATATACCTAAATATATTATATGGGACGAGGTGGACACGGTGTCGTTAGAAATATTAAAAATATTCCTTGATTGGTTATTGACACAGAATACTGCTGTAATAATGTGTGGTGATCATGGTCAACCACCACCCTTTATTGGACAGTCACCACATGAATGGCTGAAAAAAAATGTAGTTTATTATGAAGAAATAAATGATGACCATAGAGCTATTGATGAACCGCTGAAGAAACTTAAAAGGTTAATCAGACTACAGCCAGATAAAATACAATGTGAGATAATGCGTAAAGTAATTCCAGAAACTACTATGAATGATTTTTTGAGTTTATGGAGACCTCCTGATTTGATAGTCGCAAGTAGAAAAATAGTTCGTGATGAACTGCAGGAGCAATTATTTCTGTTACATAAAGAAAAGTTTTCAAATCTACCTGTACCATTATGTTATCGCCCAGCAGATACTCGACGACAGAATATTGAAGTTGAAATTCCTGGTGGTGGGATACAAAATCTTGCCTTGAATGATATTGTTTTGGTTGCTGTTGATGTTGAGAATGCGCTGAGGATGGATAAATCTCCGTGGAGGTTAGGATACGCTATAGCGATTCACTCATCACAGGGATTAACTATTATTGATACAAATATCTGGATTGTCGATGATCGGATCGAATGGTCAAATTTAGTCTATCTCGCAGTTTCTCGAGTCAGAAGAATATATCAACTACATAGGGTTATCATAGATTACGTGATAACTGAAGAAATCATCAGCGACTTTGTCGTCATCAGGAAAAAAATTAACGAGTTATAAGCAATGTGACAAAAAAAATAAGCGTGACTTTGATATCTATGCTGAATTTATTATAACACTAAAACAACTACAGAATAATCATTGTGCAAGCTGTAACTGTAATATGTTATGGCAATATTCGAATAATAATCCAAGACAATTTACCGTAGACAGAATTAATAGTGGTCTTGGTCATACACGTGAAAATGTGATGCTGATCTGTCTTGAATGTAATCGACGTCGGGGCGCTGGACGCCCTGGTGCTAGTTTACATAAGTGAAGGTGGTGGTAATTGTGTGTCCTCAGGAATTACTTGTAATTGTTCACGCACAAATCCACGTTGAGGAGCCGTAGAATCTAGTCTGTAGATTGGAGGTCTACCAATGGATCTTACCACGCTAGAAATTGTATGTGTAGTCACACTCCAGATAGGATCAGTTGCTCTTTTTCTACCACCTTCAAGTTCACCAGGTTCATACAAATATCTTACAGTTACATTACCTAATACTGGTTGAGAGGAAGATTCACGTTGTATTGGTATATATTTTTTGTGATCGCATTAGAAGGTTTCATGGAAGTTGCACGAGTAATTTCATTTTTTAACGCAGCTATCACACTTGGTAACCTTGCAACCCATTCACGAGATCTCTCCCCGGACTTAAAGTCAGTGGATATTTCCCTTGCATACTGATATCCAAATAATCGCTCAGCAAGTGTTCGATTAAATCGTTCAACCATTGCCTGATCACGATGAATTTCAGTGTGTCCTTGTCTGATTTTAACGTTATGTTTTTTCATCAACTATAATACTGCACCAAGAAATTCTTTACCAGGGTCAACTTGCAATAATTGTGGCCATCGTAGACCACCACGTTGATAAATTCGTTCAAACGCAGATGCAACTTCAGTTGCTGTCTTTGTTGATAATGGTTCCGCTTCTTTATATCTACTTGCAACTTCAACGACAGTCAATACGTATTTGTACGTGCGTGATTGACGTCTGCTAATTTTAATGGTGTCATGTGGTAAAAACAAAATATCTGCTTGATGAACTTCATTAGGGGTGCTGACATCAAAATGTGCGTACTGAATTTTGTTAGGTGGTGGTAGATAAATTTGCCATATTTCCTGTCGTGCTAACCAAGCTGCAGCAACAGAACGTGAGACTTTTGCTGCTTCAGCAAGTTTACTAATCGCTGCTTTGCCCCTCCAATATCCTTTTGGGCTATAATAAATGGATTCCATTATAATAGTTATATAATTAATTACCAGCCCCTAGCATTATTTTACCTTTCATAGCAGATTTTACTAGAAAACTAGCGAGTGTTTCTCTGAGAGATTTATTAGGTATAGAATTTAACGCATGAATCAATTTCACATCTGCAAGATGTCGTTGTTGTAAATCCTTGCTTTTATACGCGGCATCATGAACATGACACGCTTGATCAATCTTATTTATTGGATGCTCTCCTGGTCTTGGTTGATCTTGATCATCAAGTCGGATATCAAGTCTAGTTCCAGGACCACAATAATTGTATCCAGGAAGTTGTTTCTCACCAGAGTATTTAGCCCATGGAGCTCCTGGTAATTTCCCTAATGAAGCAGCGATATCTCCACCTTTGACTGACAAGTCAAGAGGAATAAATGTATATTTTTGGGGGGGCCACATTTTACACATTTACCTGTGATTACACGTCTTTTATTTTTTGTTGTTATTGTTGTTAATCCAGTGGTATGGGTAGGTGCTCTGCATCGAACGCAATATAAACTCATGTTATTTATTATATGGATATAATTGACTTTTCTGCGACACGAAAACAAGAACCAGTAAAGCACCATCCAGCACTACCGAATTCTATCAGAATGATTATAATAGGCCCATCTGGATCAGGCAAAACACAATTATTACTTAATCTAATAATGAGATGGCTGAAGTGGGATAAATTATATTTAGTAGCACCATCTTTAGATGATCAACGATGTTATGAAGTACTTAAAGATTTTAATAAAAATGCAAAATTATTGGACGAAGACGGAGACGATATTATTGATTTTATCACCGATATTGATGAAGCTCCATCTGTAGATGACCTAGATGGATTTATTAATAACCTCGTAGTATATGATGATGTGATGCTGGACAAACAATCAAATCCAGCTATAATATTTTCTCGAGGTAGACATAAAAATACTGACGTGATTTATGTTACTCAGCGATATACACAAATACATAAAGTGATCAGAGATAACTGCAATATTTTAGTCGTGTTTAATGGAGTAGATAATTATACCTTACAAAATATTTATCATACCTGGTGTTCAGGGGATATGAACATGATTAAGTTTAAAAACTTCTTTTCAAAAGCACAAGCTGTTCCGTTCGGATTTATTACAATAAATTTACATGACCCAAGATCTAGAGATCGTATAGGTCTGGATAAAATATTTGATTAATTATAGCAGCAGAGAGGGTGAACGACAAAAATTGAGTGACCCTGCGAGTAAACGAGTCGTATAAAAATTTGAAACAAATGCGTCAACGATGGAATAACAAAAATGAGCTAACCCAGACGATTTATTGTCTGTTCTCAACCGTATGGAAATATGCTCGGTCAGAGGCTTCAGTTTAACATTATTGACCTTGTTTTTTCAGGCTCTGTAGGAACCTTAATTTCTGCTCACGGACTCGAGCAAAACGTTGTAGGGTTCACCCTCTCTGCTGCTACTTTCCATCCAATTGTACGAACAGCCAGTAAAGGAAGATCAAAATGACAAACAGACAATATACAACAATATACAACATATTTACTCTTTCAATGGACGTCATTTTATGTACAATGTAAGTCAAGAGTTGGGTGTAAAATATCTTAACTAGTGCTATCGAAACATTAAATGTAAAAATTTTTCAAACTAATTATTTTGTCTCACGTTTTCCTGAATTGTAGATAGTTAGACTCGGAGCCCATATATGTATTTATACCTCTCGAAGTCCTTTGTAACATTCGTCTGGAAAAGACGATTTGTTTAGTCATCACCCAGAGTTGTCATATGTGGATATTTGGTGCATTTAATTAAACATTGCCATATGAATATATAAATACAGTTATGATAGATTCATGTATGATTTTATTTTGCGTTTTATTTAGTGCAACATAGGTTAGGATGATTTAAGTTGGAAATCACAAATGGGAAAAGACGTCGATGAAACCAGCGTTTTAAGAGCGGTGGGTTTTTAATTTATTTTGAACAAGTATAGGTAGAAAGATTATGACATTTGTTAAGATGATGACATTTGTTAATGGTTTGATTTTAGAGAACAAATATGTGTTTGACATTTCTCCAAATTATCATACATCACCGTCTCCTACCTTCGAAGCCCATATATCCTGTGGCAGAACGAAATAAAACAGAGATAATATTATATTAAATCAGTAAGCAACGGAAAATAACTCTTGCACGTAATCGATTTTCCCAGAAGTACATGCCCTGGAAATGTATGTAGTCTGAACTGCCCTGTTTAATTACTTATGAATATACAATCTTTATTTTTTTTTTTTTTGCTGTTTATGTTTTCCAAACACTTCAGAATGTCGTCATTGTCATCTGTAATTGTATACATTATTTTGAATTAACGTGATGCGATATTTGTCTAATATAAGATTCAGATAGTGAGACTAGTTTTAAATCACTGTGGAGAATTAGGAAGATAATGACAGACGTAGAACAAAAGCCATTATCTGTTCTTGTTATCTCAGCTATTTTATCATCATCATCATCTGAAATGTGTAGTCTCCAGAATGAGTGCAGCTGTTTAATATCCAGACATCGCATCTGCACAATGTAATGGTTTAGCCAACAATAAAATCCCACTAATGGTCTAGAAATAGCCTGATATTATAAAGTATTTTGAAATTCTCTTCGAGGAAACAACTCTACATTTAAGTAATAATCGCTTCATTACACGTCAACAGTACATCTTAATGACCAGTACAGATAATCAATGAATTGAGCAATCCTAATTTACAGTTGAGTCCGACAAAATAATAAGTGCAAATGTAACAGGATTGAAACCGAATGGATTTTTGACTGAGTGATAACATAACACAATGTGAGGGAATAGAAGTTTATGAAATGAAAAATAAATATTCACGATAAGAGATACGCGAGTAGATTCACCAACCCACCCATTACATACAAGACTACCATACCGGACATGCTATAAAAAGAAACCAAGATTCCTGTATAAAAAATACAAATATGGTTCATACATCCACAGTATATAAAATGAAAACGAGTATGATTCACAGAACCATACGATACAAAGGAATATGTATGCGTACTTATTCACAGAATCGTAGGATACAAAAAATGAGCATGGTTCACACAACCATATGATACAAAGAAAAATAAGTATGGTTCACACAACCATATGATACAAAGAAAAATAAGTATGGTTCACACAACCATATGATACAAAGAAAAATAAGTATGGTTCACACAACCATATCTCCTTGTAAACACAGTACAGTGTATACTGCTCTTATTCAGAGTTCAGAATTCACATCACTATTCCTTGGCCTTATTTGAATCTTGAATTCCTATCCTACAATTCCAGTTATGTAACAGATACACTGCCAGTTGAATTTAATTCAATGGCTTCACTGCCACACTGCAGGTCATACTGTCACCATTCTGGTCCTTCCAGCCCATCCATCCATCCAGCCAGTTACCCCTATGACTGTAGAAAGTCATAAGTGCGTTGACACTCCTTGACAAGATCCAAGCGATTATTGTGTCGCATAAGACGATATGTATCCTATAAATACAGAAAAATAATATACACTACCTAGGGTAAGATACCCGTGCATATCGTGCTGTATGGGTATCGCGCCGCGAGCGACCTTCGGCGAGATGCATGTATTGCCCAGTCACGAAAAATAAAATAAGAAAAAAAAAATAAATACTAACTACCATAGAAAACGCTGTAGAAACTATCTACCCAAATTGTTCTAAGGCATTTCCAAATTATTGTTTGCCTTATTCCGTGAAAATACCTCCCACCTCAAGGAAAATGGACACATGTTTGAGTATCCAAGGAATATGAATAAAAGAAAATAAGTCTTAACACTACTTGGTTTGCAATACCTAGACTGGATAGATAAAAAGTATCGGATTTACCACTTACATTCTACTCAAATAGTCTGCTCTTACGTTTTCGACCCCTCTGACTGACTAATCTCGAAAACGATAAGGTTGTAGTGTCAGCGCCCAACACATCAACCGAGCGTTAGCGACCTTAGCTTTGTTTAAATACAACAGGAGTTGGTGGTCAGTTTCAAAAACAAAATCTATCCCAAAAATATATTCAGAAAATTTTCCAATACCCCAAACTACGGCCAGACACTCCTTTTCTATTACTCAGTATTTTTGTTCCCTGGGCACCAATTTCCTACTGGCATAAGCCACGAGCATCTTTATCATTTCTGGCTCCTGAACAAAACTGCTCCCAACCAAGTATCAGAGGCATCAGTTCTTAGGATCAACGTTTCGCTAACATCAGGTAACTTTAATATATGCGCACTGATCAGCTTTTCCGTTAGTGCATTAGAAGCTCTTTGCTGTGATGGTCCTCATAACATTTTAATTGGTTTCCCCTTATTTGCTAGATCAGACAATTGGCTAGCAATGGCAACAAAATTAGGTATGAATTTCCTATAAAACCCTACTAAACCCAAAAACAAACGCACCTGAAACTTGTAAAACTGGGAACCATGGGCAATGTGGATTTTGTTTTGTCAATCAATATTTTTAAAATAATAGTTCGAGTACACTTCTTAGTCACGCGGAAGACATTTTGTCTTGGAATAAACAAGTCAAACTTTACATGTGGCAAAAGTTTATTTGAATTAAATAATCTGAAAAGAACAAACCATGATTTAGGCTAAACTTTCGAATGAGTTTACAATCATTTCAAGCTACTTTAATTTTATTATCTTTCCAATAATTTGGGATATTGTTCAACTTTTAAAACATGCTAAACACGTGCAAATGAAAATGTCAGAAATTCCTTTAACATGTCATAGACGTTTATTAGAAACACTCGAAAGGTTATAATACATGCGAAAAAATCGTTTTAACTTGAACAATTACTGTACTTCCTGGCGGATTTGTTTTTTCTCTGCAGTCTGTGATAATATTTTATCTTGTGCAACTTTTTATTGTACAAAATGCGAATGCTCTACATTTTATTACATCTCATCCCTGTGTTATATGCCTTCAACTGAAACGTCCGTTTAGAATAAAAAGCGTTATTATTATTATTATTATTATTATTATTATTATTATTATTATTATTATTATTACAAAAATATACAAATTCGACTAAAAAAGGAACATGACTTCTTCAAGCTAACGAACAACGTTGTATGAGGTAAAATGATGGAAAATCGGAGGAACTCCACAACAGTCATAATGTGTGCAGGAGAACACCCACACATTCAACTCTCTCTCTCTCTCTCTCTTTAAAATCCAACCAAAATGCTTTTTATTTTTAACTTTTGTTAAATATGGTTGAGAGCTTTCTAAGTTGTCTACAGGTTTTACATTTACATACATCTTATTGTCACCATCAGTCACTGAAGAACAACGGCTGCTCTCTTTTATGGACAGAGGCGAAAAATCAACGTTATCGTGGTTGACAGTGACTACAGACTCGATCACGAGTACAACTGTTGGCACATTTGCATGGCAGATCGCATCACAGCTGGGTGTTTCAGCACCAGCGCATGTATTTATAGCTGTTCAAGATATCCGACTACGGGATTCTCAAATACGAAATCATATGGTAGTTGACCCACTTGGGGTTAGTGAAGTTTCTTTAAGGATAAATGGACATCAATAACCGTCTGAAGAAGTGTTGCTGCATTTTGAAAATAATCACGTTGCACGTGGTTATCATCGTTTAATGACATTCATGATCAGAATGTGGATTCTGGTTTGCAAATATCTCAGCGGGATTTCTCGACGCTGTCTACTACTTTTCGCTGGAACATCTAGATTTGTTTAGACAGTCAGTCGTTGACATATATTTTAGAGCTCGAGTAAGTGCACTACCAGCTAGTGTTACTGATTATAGAGCAATCGCTGTTATGCTCTCAGATAAAACAATGTTGCTTGAATGTGCTGGTAGACGAATGAGAGCCATTGATGCCCCAGTGGAAAACATGTAATTAAATCGATCATGATATTATAATGTCATATCATCATGTTAGTATCAGTATAACTCCTAGTCAGATTAGAAAGCTACAATCAGTATCAAAAGAGAACTATGGAATAAAAATATCTCTGAAATCAGCACAGATCGCAGGCGGTCCAAATAAACTCTCACTGACTTAATGGCAATTCAAGCATTTCAATGACACCAAATGATCAAAGACCCGCGTAGACAGCAACAACAACACGATCAGAACTGAGATCTATGATCGTTTACTATTCGCCGGTGATACAATGACTGGGTCTCTCAATATGGCTAAAAATAAAATTACTGATCTTAGAGAACCAGAATCAAATGATTACGCTGCAACGCAGAAATACGTGGATGATAGCAACATTCCGATGATGAACTCGTTAATTACAATCAATGATGGATTGGCCACATTTAGATCTGATTATACTACTCACGTAAATATTTTTTTAAAGTTCTAAGAAACACGAATAGAGCTATTAATGAATTTTTTGGAACTCCAGGTGTCGTCGACATTAAACTCTCCAAATTAGAAAAAGATTACCGACGACATCAAAGAGACTACCGATCGTACATTTCCTGGACATGCAGTAGCGTCTGGATCAGCATTATGGGACCACTCAATAAATCCATCAAACATCGCGTCAAGGTTTTCGGCATCTACAGATTTACAACATTTACAATATCTACCACATTTTCGCTGCAACGTAGTTATCAAGTTAGTGGATCCTCTGGATCTATGTTAGTAGTACTGGATCAAGACGACGAGGAAACATTCGTGGTGGAACCCGACGAAGAACACCTCGGCTTGATTTACTATTGGTGTCTTGAATTAGTCGCTAAACTACCACCTACCTAAATTATATAACGAACCAATCTATTGACTTTGTTGCAGCGCAACATTACAGATACAAACAATTGTGTTTATTGCAGACCCAGCCGAAAAATATCATTGATGAGTATATAATTAAACTAAAAAAATACCGCAGACATATCGTTGTTACTGATATAATTGTATACTCGGTGTCCGCGGTAGTCTCTGGAACAGCAACTATAATCGGATGATTATCAAAGTGCTACATAATAGCACCAGTAATAGGAATTGGTGTTGCAGTTGTAACCAGTGTTGCTGATATTCTTAATATCATCGCAAAAAAGCCACGTGTTCGGCTGATAAATTACACGAATATAAAAGTTGCTATCAGCGGCAACACACTCGCATGCCAAATTATCATCGCTGATATCATCAGGGCTCAGTGACGGAATAATATCAGATAAGGAATTCGCAAAAATGATTAAGGTTTACCATGATGCAACTGGAAGCCAAAACCCGTTGACAGAGTCACCCTAATTTAAACCAGGAAGTAAATAATAATAATGTCACTAATCACTACGTCACAAGAATTGCTAGAACAAATCGTCACTAATACAACACCGCCAACAACCACGATGATATCAGCGAGCTCAACCAATCCTGAATTCGATGTTAGTTTTCCAATGGCTATTCCAGCCAAAGAAATAGCTTGAGCACAATTGCAAATATATTACAGGTGGCCAAACATTAGATCAAAATCGTTCGGTGGGTTGCCAGCAAACAACTCATTAGTGTTTTCGTATAAAAATAAACCCGATTGAACTCCGGACTGGAATGTTGTTGGCATTCCTACGGGTAGTTATCAAGTAGAACAGATCAATAGCGAATTTCAACGCAGGATTAAATCTATCACACGAAAAGATTCCAAAATCGCTATTACGGTTCATGAGGCAACATTATTAGCCGCGATAGAAATGTCAACACCCAACTACATCGTCGATTTCTATCAGTCGTCGATCCGAACTATGTTAGGATGGCCAGAAGTTCCACCGGTATATGAGGGACCACCAGAACCTAAACGAGCCGATTATACTTCAGATAGGCAAGCATACTGGTTGCAAACTGCAGGTTATCATAAGATATTGTCATGGAAATTAGCAAGCGATCCCAGCGACAAAGGCGTATTTACTACTATAGGAGTTGATGATAATGTGCTCGGTAAACCTGTGCTTATAGAATGATATGGAGTTATGATATCAACGAGAAGTATTTTACCGATATTGATGTAAAAGTATTATCTGATGAAATTAATCGCGAGCATCAACAATATCACGACAAATTAAGCCAGTTATTTACCCGTTATATAAACGAGTGTCCCCCTGTCAGCTCTTATCCGAGGAAAGAAATTATCGAGCAGGTAGAGCACCTGAACCAAATTAAATCAGACCTGAAAACTGCAAATCGACGATATTGTGCAGGCGGTGAAAGATTGTGACAAATTAAATACTAATGTTGTTTATTCCTCAGAAAGACAATTATTCCTGAATAAATATTCGTTGTCAGAGGCAGATCTGCCAACAGTTAATCATCCCGGATTTAACGACGACGAGCTGACAAAAGCCGTCAATGATATCATTGATGAGTATTTTCCACAGATCACTGCCGCATGGACAAAAATATCCCCACTGGCAAGCATCCTCAAGCACAACAATGATCCTCACGGTGGAGGACGTCATATTTCGCCATATGTTGTCGCGATCACATCAATGATCGCAGTCAAGCTTGTTTGTGATGCAATCAGCGGCAGTTATTAAGTAGATCTCGAAACATCCAGGAAGGCAAAAGAGGGATATATCTTATATTCAGTTACTCCTGAAGTAGCTCCTGGGTTTTTAAATGTTTCAGTACCCGTTAATCCATTGTATCTACGATCTAATAATCCGTTGTTGTCAAGGATACATTTTAGACTTACTGACCCAGACGGACAAATTTTTGATTTAAGGAATGAAGTTTTGGCAATAAGTTTGTATGTGCGTTCGTTGCTGCTTTTTATTCGAATAAAAAAAAATAAATCTGAATCTGAGTCAGAACAAATACAACTTTCACTTTCATAATCCCTCTTGACTTTTCTCAATGTCTTTGTCAGTGACTTTGCCACCGAGGTTACAATCGTACATAATTTTTTCAGCTATCGCACACGTTAACAATCTTTTCTGTTTCGTATTCACGTGATAACTCTGATCTAACTTTCTCAATCGCGTTAGCGAGTGAAACAAAGTTCTGAATATCCTCATCATCGACATAAAACAGAGATTGTTTCATGACTTGCTGAAGTAATTTAATGAATCCATGTTCAGCTGCTAGTGTATATCTCCCATCATATTTTCGTTCCTGTAGAGGGTCAGAATTATTTGTGATTTTTTTCAGGATCCAATTGTTACGATAATATCCTCATCATTTAATTTTTGAATCTCCGAAATAATTGACTTAATATTTTCGGAATTCATTATATAATAAATATTTGTTTTAAATAAAAAATCATAATAAAAATATAAAAATAAATCTGAATCTAAATCATAATAAAAATATAAAATAAAAATAGATCTGAATCAGAATAAAAACAAAAATAAAATAAACCTGAATCTGAATAAACATAAAAATAAAAATAATATGAATCAGAATAAAATAACAAACAATAATAAATGTCTGAATCAGAATCAAACTAAAAAATAATCTAAATCAGTATAAATAGTAAAATAAAATAAATCTGAATCTCAAGATAAAACAAAAAATAATAAATGTCTGAATCACAAATAAAATAAAAATAAAAATAAATCTTAATCATAGTAAATACAAAAATAAAAAAAACTGAATCAGAATAAAATATAAAAATATCTGAATGAGAATCTAAATAAAAATATAAAAATAAAAAAAAATCTGAATCAAAATAAAAAAAACCCCAAAAATAAACAGTTGCAATGATGAGCTGTTACCAGTCCACTGGGTCCCTTCATTTGCCAGTATTTGCCGTTCCATGGGGTCCTTTTATGAGGCCGTTCATGAGGCTTTATCTTTCTGTCTAACATTCTTTCTGAATATCTTTGTCTGGGGTACCCTTCAATGAGGTAGAAAGCTCACATCACCGCTACTGTTTATTTTTGGAGACTTCAGTTTTCACATTCGTGCACAGGCAAATCCCCTGGTGAATCCCTAAATGCGAAACGATATTTTAGAGATTCAGAGGGATGTCTAGGCTTTTCAATTTCATGCACACACACACACACCCATATCAAACCCCGGGAGAGTGCAAAACTGCACTCACCACGGTGTTCGACGTGGTAAGGAGATGTACATGAATTCTCCTTCTGCTGAAGCCCCCATTTATTAATGAAAAATTGCAAAATATCATCCACCGTCGACAAATTTGTCAGTCACGGGATTGAAACGCCAGACCTCTAGTGTGAGAATCAGCCACGTTAGCACTGGGCCACGGATCATCCTTACAGCTATTTTTTGGAAACATTAATATGAAGCTACCTAACGGGCAATTCCTACAAGCGATCAGTATACTGAATAAATCACAATTGTTGTATAATTGTGCTAACCGCAGCGTGGATTTATTTCAATTTCCAAACACCGTAGAAAATGTCTGCATTTAATAATCGTACATACATTTCTGCCGGATGTCATTTCACGGGTTAAAGTACATGCAGGTCTATTGTAATCATGTACAACTATCTTACCTGGAAATCTAAAAATAGCTTACCTGGATTATACATGCAAGCGGGGTGTGACTTCTTGTTTCCTGAATTTCAAGGACAGAGATTCAGTGACGAAGTAAAGGGATGTAACATACAAGAAAGAGGTAGAGTCCTGGTGTAACATACCCTGACAGAATCCTCTTGACGTAGTCAATGACGAAGTCAAGCGGGACAAGAAATACAGTGTGTGAGACACACACACACAGAAAAATATTCAACGGCATCCATATAATATTACGCACTAACAAGAGACTACTTTTATTGACACAGTTTTTTTTTCTTCCTTCATCCGGAGTGTTTTTGCGAACAATTGAAACACAACTACCACAAAATTCAAAATCGAGTTAAAGTATCTTCATTATTGTCAGTGTCTGCATATGACACAATCGGGATATACTGAAATATTATTCGCCGTTATATATTTCTTTGAATACGCCGACTAGTACATTTTATGCGCGACACGTTGTACTGAACGTATGATAATATCAAAATATTTTCCAGCTGAATTCATTGATTGAAATATTATTTCTTCGCCAGTATCCACGTTTACAGATTTAACAACTTTTGCGCGTTTATCGTGATTACCAGTCTTACCAAATTTGCAATTCTGACATTGTGTAACAGCTCGTAAATTAATCAAAGAATCATCAAGTTTCTTGCCGTTGATGTGATCACTCTCAAAATCATCTTCGATTAGTCCATGAAAGCATTCATATATACATATATGACATAAATATCTTTCTTTTCCAACAGTAAATCTGAGATAACCGGTATTATCAACAACA
This sequence comes from Megalonaias nervosa, assembly GCA_016617855.1. Taxonomy (NCBI): domain Eukaryota; kingdom Metazoa; phylum Mollusca; class Bivalvia; order Unionida; family Unionidae; genus Megalonaias; species Megalonaias nervosa. Next base: position 21,007 of record JAECUM010017867.1, on the reverse strand, counting down.
CCGACTGGTTTTTATAGTCGACAGTTCCTGCTGGTACCATCACGAGGTGACTCACAATATTTAATGATGGGATGAGTCACAAATTCATTTTGCTCCATTTACATAATAATATTATTTGTCTAAATAATTATTTTATTGCTGGAGTGGAAATCTGGCGAGATAATCTTCGATGTTTTTTTTATACCAGCAACTTTGTTGCCGGTGTCATGTTTTTAACCGTAAAATCGTTTCAGCTCTCTGTATATTTTATCACCGCATTTTACACACAGCTGCGTTTCTCCTGTGACCCCAACACCATATCGTCAACATGGCCTTGGTGCGAGCTTCAATTTAAAGATATATTTGCCTTAATTATTATATTGAGGAATTTGCGAGATTATCTACGATTATGCCCTCTAAAGCTAGGTTTGATCTTGACAGAATAACCCCTAAATTACCGAGGCAAGCTCTGGTTGAATTAACAAATAAAACTTTAATCAATCAAATCCGTGAAGCCAAGAGAAAAGTTTGCGTATTGTCAACATTCAGAATTTTTGCAAGACGTTGATGCTACAATTAATGACAAGCGAGCAGCGACAATTATTAATTGTCTCGACGTTGCACGAAAATATATTTTTAGAATAAATTTATCGTGGCGACAGACAACACATGGTTTATTAGTGACAAAAGTGACCCTCTTCGATTCCACAACACTGGAAATAATGTCACGTTAAATAAAAATTCTAAACCAGGAATACTGACTGGAATTGATCTAATCTTGTTATGAACGAGCATATCCTGTGACGGCAGATGTGTATGCGATATAGCCGCTGAATGATAAACCTAACGTCGATGACCTCCTACCGATGAAAATTTCTCGCTTAAACTGTGTAGCTGAACGAGTTACAGAACACAACACAAACGCGATGCGTGGAAACGGTTGGACGGATCTAAGACGTAAAACAATAAATGAATGGGCCGAAACAGTTAAAAACCGGAGCGTCTATCAAGGACGTTGCTCAACTTGAAAAAGAAAAATTAAGATTTCCAATAAGGGTGAAAACACTAACCGGAGAGATTTTGTACGAATCGAAATATTAAAAGATGGAGCTTCGATAGAGTTTATTGATCATAAAGAACATGCGTGGACGTCGGACGTAACGTTATTTCCACGAAATCGAATTGTTAAATTCTGTAACGGTGATTTGTTTTATTTCATCAGAAATTTCTATAAGATTGACCCTGTATCCGTGTGTCTGTTTCAAAGTTCAAATGTTCAGAATCTGTGAACTAAGAGCCTAATGGAGATATTCGCCGTACATTATGTCTCCATGATGATATTAAAAATCGAGCGCTGAAATACAAGAAAGATACCGATATTATGAAACGATTACTTGGTAATTGTTTTACCGTTCCATCAGTCGCTATCCACGCTGCTCAGATGGAAAATTCATGGAAACCAACACGTTTAGAATTTCTTGAAGATGCTCAACGAGTTGTATCGAAGACGGATACGGCGGATTGTGGAATACTAAATAAGATTACATGAATGTTATATCGGTTGATATGGTTGCATGTTATCCTGGACGTTTTCTTGGAGCTGGTGAGTGTTCTGAGTATTTCAAGCGATTTGGACTTCCAACACACGAGATGACCAGACTTTTGATAAATGGACCCTTTCCAGATTTTGACCTGGCTGGATTTGCATGCATTGAGTCATTCGAGTTTGCACCGAAAACCCTTCATCCGGTTGTCGCTGTTTGGTTCGGAAAACATTTTAGCGAACGTGGTTGGGATCCAATAGTTTATTACGATATATCCTTGATGTAAAAATATTGATATCGTTGGTTGTAAGTGAAGGAATTATATGCTATCGTCCGCAGAAACAAGTTTGGTTACCACAACAGAAGAAATATTCCCCTGATGAAAATCCAGACGACACAGATCTCGAAAATAAAGTCGCAAAAGATCTTGGCAGAAAAATAATTGGTAAATTTACACAAGGAGGATCATATGATCATAAACGACATTGTACAAAGTTAAATATCAACGAAGCTGAACTCGATTTTATAATTGCTGGTACAACGGAGAGAAGCACATTTATAAGTCGAAGTAATGTTAACTTATCAGACGGAACTAAATTAGGTACAATTGTAAGCTTCACTGATGGTGACTCACCACAGTTTACTCATTTCAGATCTTCGATGCTTGCGTACGTTTCGAGAAATGTATTATCGATGATGAAATGATTTTCTGATACCGTGGTTGGAGTCGATTTTATATCAGTAAAAAATACGCAGGATTGCTAGATCAATTGCATATAGGCTCTGATGCATCATGGGGCGAACGGAGAATAAAGAGAGAAAAGATTTTGAGTTTTATGAATCTGCCGACGTTGAATCGAAGGAAACATATTATAATAATAAACAGATGTGAAAACGTTGATAGGCTCCATCTGTATATGATCATGTGATCATACATAAGAATGTTTATCTCAATGGACCCGGTGGTTCTGGTAAAACAAGACGTGTGATCGAATTATTTCGAAATTTTGATACGGTTGTTTTGACACCCACACATAGACTCGCCAGAGAAGTGAACGAACGAGGAGTTAAATCTCATACTTATCACAGCTTCTTCTGATGGAAGGGAGATACATGGACACCTGATCGAATGGATGAGAAATATATCCCTAAGATTATTATCTGGGATGAGATATGCACAGTGTCGCTAGATGTATTAAAAATTTTTCTTGATTGGTTATTGACAAAAAATATTGCTGTTATCATGTGTGGCGATCATGGTCAATCACCGACTTTTTTTGGATCATTTATGCATGAATGGCTGGAAAAGTTCGCAGATTATTATCAGGAAATAACTGATGATCATAGAGCTATTGATGAACTGCTGAGAGAGTTTAAGAAGTTAATCAGACTGCAGCCAGATAAGATTCAATGTGAGATAATGCGTGAAGTAAATCCAGAGACTACGATGAATGATTTCTGGAATTTATGGAGGGCTGCTGATTTGATAGTTGCAAATCTTAAGATAGTTCGTGATACACTTCAACAGCAATTATTTCTGTCACATAAAGAAAAGTTTTCATATTTACCTGTGTCATTGTGTTCTCGCCCAGCTGATACACGCAAACAAAATACTGAAGTTGAGATTTTTGGATCCTTGTCTGGTAGAAGGGAGAAACGAAAACTCGTTCTTAATGATGTTGTTTTGGTTCCTGTGAGTGCTTTTGAGAGCGCGTTAACGATGTACAAAACTCAGTGGACTCTAGGAGCTATAACCATTCATTCATCACAAGGATTCACTATTTCTGATACAAATATCTGGATTGTCGATGATCGGATCGAATGGTCAAATTTAGTTTATCTAGCGATGTCGAGATTTAGAAGAATATCTCAGCTACGGAGGGTTATCATAGACTGCACAATATCTCACGAAACCACTGCAGCAATTGCGTTGAGACAGGCCTTTTCAATAAGGGTTGTTGTCTCCTCCTAGTAGGAACTCTTCAGTGCATCTTTTGCGCATGCGTTAGCTGCCGCTTCAACTTCCGTTGGCTACCCATTCATCAGCTGTCAAAGAATGCCTGTGGCAAAAGTCCGCTTGTATTGTTGCATTTGTAGCAATTTCAGAGGGAAGGAAGTAGATGGGAAAGCAATATCTTTGCACATATTTCCTGCAAGATGTAAACTACGTAGAGTTTGGCTTCAGTGATCACGGCTTGTACAGAAAGATTTCATTTACATAGCTAACAGCCAAATGTGTTCTAATCATTTTGTGAATAGAAGTGGGCCGTCAAAAGAGCATCTAGTGACTTCAGTTTTCCCAAACAAGGTGTTTCAATCGTCGGTAAATGGCTACATTGAGTACTATTATGCTCCATCCATTTTAAACGAGATGTGGGGTAGGATTTATTCTTATTCTGTGGTTTTTAATCAGCTGTGAACAATAGCATTGTGTATGCTTTAAAACAAATAGTCATATTCCATATTTAACTTATTAAGTGTACTCCTCCCTGTGATGTGTTACATACAGTTGTTCAGAGATAACACAAAGTTTGCATTTGCGTGTAGTTTGCTACTGCATTGTAGTTTAATTTGATGTTGTACTGACCTTTACGAACTGTTGTATTGTCGTTAAATCTGCTCTTGCCATTGGCACTGTAATGTCTACAGGTGCACAGTTACACTATAAATATGGACTAACTGTCTACCCATCCAGTACTTAAAGTAAATGCTGTAAATTACACCAGCACAAACTTTTAATTTTGCATGCTACACATGTATATGTAAATATAAATTAGTTGTTAAAATAATATGTTTATATTTGGATAATTATTTAATTTCAGAACCTGGAGAGTGAAACCGTGGAACTTGCCAATAGTGACTTTCAACTAAATGAAGATATGGAACAAGTTGACATTGCTCAACAACAGAGTGATGACGAGGATGATTCAAATAATGCCATTTATATTAAAAATTGAATCACCTCTGGACACCTCTATACATTTACATGATTATTGTACACCAATAAAATCAAAAGATATTGCCGCCAGTCATATATCCAACGATTCAACACAAACCAATACCCTACTAAGGATAGATATTTCTACACAGTGTGATTTTAATGAAATGTCACCTAAATATGGCATCCCGGTTAACAAAGTGACAACAGTAAATTGCGGGATACAGGTTAATTCCCCTGTTGTAACATTTTAGGATATTGAAACTGAATACCAAAAAATTCTATTTTATACTGGAGTTCCAAATTCAGCTATTTTCAAGGCATTATTTGATGAAATTAAGGATGATGCTACAAGTCAGACAGCTCGTTATGGTGCTACAAGTGGAAAGGGACGTCCAAGACACTTGCGTCTGAAAGATGAATTCTTTCTTGTCTTGATGCGATTGAGATTTGGCTTGTTACTGGAAGATTTAGCAGATCGATTTAACATTGGAACGTCGACATGTGGAATGATTTTTAATAAGTGGATTGATTATTTGTATATACAGTTTGATTTTATAATCCAATGGCCTTCAAGACGTGCTGTTGATGAACATATGCCACTTTGTTTCAAGGAAAAATATCCAAATTGTAGGGTAATAATTGACTGTACAAAGTTACGCACGGAAACGCCTAGTTTCTTACAGTAGAAATCTTTGATGTACAGTGATTACAAATAACATATGAGATGGAAAGGGTTCATTTTCATTAGTCCAGCTGGGGTTGTGACATTTGTATCCGATTTGTGGGCAGGGAGTGCACGTGACAAATAAACACTAAAGACAGTACCCTGATTTACATGTGTGAACTTGGAGATGCCATTATGGCAGGCAAAGGATTCCTTATTTCAGACATCACAACCCCAAAAGATGCCCTTCTCATCATCCCTCCCTTTAAACAAAACAAAAAAAAGTACTTCAGAAGAAAAGTGCAATAAACACGTACAGTTGCAAATCTTTGCATCCATGTTGAGAGACAGATTGGAAGGATAAAAAAAAATTAATATTCTTAAACCTCTTATGCCTATAAATGTCACAACAAGTAACAAAGATATGGAAGATATGTACACGATTAATACATTTACAGCCACCACTTTGCAAGCAAATTAGTATTGTAATACTTTAATTTAAATGTATTACAGCAGTCTGTTATGACCATATTCATGACATAAATTTCTCATATAGAGTTTAAAAGTACCAGGTCTATCATTTGCCCAGAACATTTGTCAAGGAAAAAGGAAAACTTTTTCAGCAGATTTTATTTTCTTTTTTTATTATATGCAAGGCAACGTCTGGTAAAAGATATCTAATTGTACAAAGTCATTTGTGTTTTATTGTTATGGTGAAGGTTGTATTTAAATCTACTAAGACTCAGACAGAATCCACCAAGGAGGAATAGCCCCAAACGACAGAAAAAATAAACGACAAAAAATAACTCATATCGATAACAAAAATATTAACGACAAAAAATGTTTTTTTTTTTTTTTGTCGTCGATATTCGTTATTTTTTTGTCGTTAATTTTTTGTCGTTATATTTCTTTTTCAATGTGTTTCGTTCAGGGTCTATCACGCACATACAATCTAAGAGTCTATTCTGCACCAGGTGTGTCCAATAAATCACCGTCTTGGTCGGTTAGACGAAAACGTATTAGTGAGAGCGATGGATTGTGATATCGTAAATAAACAGGATTAGTGGGCACCGACACTATCAAATGACCCGGCGGGAAATCTGGAGAAAAGCTGTAAAGAGATTATTTCTGTTAGACCTGCCCTTGTAATGGTTGCCTAGACGCATTATAGCTACCATCGACTGCGTCGCAGACCAGATGTACAGAAATCGTCGACGTGATTTTGACAATACCCGTCGACACCATCCTCTGGATTGTTGTTATGTTGGAGAATACTTTCGGGATTTTTAATTTTTTTCCCCATTTCGCATATATCTTCGGAATATATTCTTCAATTATGTCATTGCCATCTTCATCCATTTTATCCGTTCCAAACCCAGGTAGTTTGAACGTAGGGAGCGTGTCTTGTCTGATCTTAAAAATAATTAAGAAGTGCGGTTTTGTATTTTACGCTGTTTACACCTATTATATCACCCTTGTGAATTACAATGTATATTATGGATGTTTGAATGAGTTTTGCGTCAGATTTCACTTGATTCAGATGCTGAACTTACACAACGATTTTATGTTTAAGATCATTTGGGTACTCAAGTATATATTTCTCCATCAGATACTTTAGACTTTCTTGTTCAGATCTATATTCCTCCATTAATAAACCGAATGGTGTCGAAGTGGGGTTATTTAATCTATGTATCACTCCAGGAAGTCTTAATTCCCATTGAAATAATAGATCATCGTGGAACCATACCACGTATTTTGTGCCATCTAGATTTTTCTCTATTTTCAGGCACGGAGGGTCTACCATAACATACCATTGCGAATTTGTTCTACAATGACCAAAATGAGTACCCTTCATAAATACTTGTTTGTCTGATAAATAATCAGATCATTGTGGTGATGGTCCAACATAAATTAGCCCTTTCCGCGGCCATCCCAGGACGGTTCTGATCGATGACTTATATATGTCGACGGCGTAATTAGGTGGTGATATTTCAGTGGCTGCACTTGGTTTTGGCTAGTATACCTTGATAACGATCTTTGATTCTTTTCCTGTTTTATATTTAATTCTACGTTGCAGTTCATCACTGATTTGCTCGAATTGATATGATCCTGTTGGGATGGTAACGGCTTCCCTGACGGGAAATATTTCAGCCTTGTGGTTTTTAAAGAATTCCAACAAATTATTAACGTCTAATCCACCAAATGATTTTTCTCTGATATTTGGAAAACTATTATAAAGTCATAATTGTGCCGGTGCGATTTCAAGTGTCTGACCATTAGGAACTTTTATCAGAGTTGAAAATCCAATATCGAATTCTGGCTGTGTTGACGTTGCTGATATCATTGTGGTCATCGGCGGCGTTGTGTTAGCGATGATCTGTTAAAATCTTGTGGTTGTTTCTTATTATCTACACGGCGGATTCTAAATGTGGCTCTGGCAACATTGGCAATGATGTCTTGGAGTTCTTGTGATATCGATAATAAATATCCCTAATTGCAACAAATTCATTCTCCTATATTGCACCGTCGTTTATACCCAGTGAGAGTATGGATGATATAGTTATAGACGCATGTGTCTCAGCGTGAGTTATTTATGTGTGCTCATGAAATTTTTTACTGGTACATGTATATATTTTTTAGCGATAATCTTGAGTATGCCAGCAATACGGACAGCAACAGAGACATCGGTTCCAACTACGGACGGTATCACATGCGTCGCTGATAATATATCGATTAACGTCGTTGTTCCAGTAGCAAGGAATCCGCGTGTTACAACATTGTCGATTACGGTGATTCTTCTACTATATTTCTTTTTATTTTGTCATGTACTCGTCGATGATTACTTCAAGCGATGCCTTCCAGGCGCATGCTTGATTATACCGAAAGGATTGTCTGAGATTTATTATGGGATATACTAAGTTACCAATTGTGAAATTCTTATGAGACAAATTCCAGAAACCATCAATAATTCCTTTAGCATAGTTTTCTTCTGGAACTAGTGTGGACGTTTCCTCGATATTTTCTCTTAACACGACTAAGGCTGTTACGGAAAATCTATCGATGAAGGGACCAGGTGAATTTCTCGTATGTATCTCAAATTTAACGAAGCTAAACACGGAGAGCCTATATACCCCGGTAACATCAGCGGTATATTTGAGTAAGTTGTTTTCTGGTGTCCATGTTGCCGTTCCAGACCCTACTGTGTCTACCATGTTGATGAGCGGAGTTGTGCAAATTCCACTATCGGTAATCTTTTTGATTGTATCGAGTTCAGTGTATATCGAATTGATTCTTGAGTTGATGTTGCTGAGCTCATTGTTAATAATTTCGATTGTTGTTTTAACGTTGACTTGATCATCAAGTTGTGTATGAATTTCAGAGAGCTTGGTGCTGATAACCGTTGGATTTCCGAAGAAATTATCTATAGTCCTATTTATGATTCTCGAAAATTAGTATATTCAGATCTGAACATGGTCATTCCATCATTGATTGTACTTCTGGACCCAATATTGGTGGAAACGTTATTGTTTGTGTTGGTAATATTATATACCAGATTGGTATGTCACCGGCTAAGCAACTATAAAGTAAAACGTCTCCTAATGGTGCCAATTTAAACGAATCAAAATAAACGACTCCGCGTGGATCAACCGCGTATGCAACCCAATGGGTACCTGGGCCAGAACGTCCATCGAGATTAATGATAACGGTTTCAACACTATTTGGTTTTTTCCGATAATTGATCACTCAGGAAAACACCTCGGAAGTCTTTTATGTTTAATCGCAGAGCAGCATCAAGTAAATCAAAAGTGGACATGGGGAGCTTTAACGAGGCGTCCCCGGTAGTATCAGAATTTGACCATACCGCGTTCCTGGTAATCTTAGACCCCGTCCAGTTTTTGAGGTGTTCAGATCGTGTCCTGTTTTATTCCAGTACTATACTAGCAGCTGTTCTAACAGCACCAAGTGTAGCTGCTTTTGCAACAGCTGAAGATGCGGCTGCAATTAGCGCTGCTCACGCTACTAGAAACTAAAATATTCCGCCGGTTTCTGTTGTGTCCCTGATCGCATTCGCGGAAAGATCAAGTCGAACTCCAGTGTAAGATTTTTTGGCGTCATTGTAATGTTTCAGTTGATGTTCAGTCAACGAAAATTTATTTGGGTCCTGCAACGCCGCTGATTTCAGAGTAATTTTTTGCACGAAAATTTTTCAATCGTATTTCCTTAAGTGAGACAGTGGCCAAAGTGATACAAACGTACAGACAAACGTTCGATCTGACATCATGGATTCGAGTCCCCACAAGCAAACGCGGTAGACATATTGCCGGCGTTTGAGACAGATGCTATTATGTTGTGGGGGGGGGGACCCGCGACACATTGAAATAAGACTAGATATACATAATACCCATTTACATTTAAATTGTAAACTTGTAAAAAGAACTAACTAGGTACAACTTACCTGTTCCACCCGACTCAAAAGGTCGTTCATCTTAAAGTGCCCGAGTTTTCTTATGGGCGGTGGGGGTGGGGTGGGGTGGGGAGGGGCGTGATTGACAATAAATTAACAAACTAAAATTAAGCTTGGACAGCTCTCTGAATCTCTAAAAGTACTGATACTGATACATTGCGCCTATTTTAAAGGGATAAACTTGTAAATGTAATTAAATATTATCACTGTTTAAATGATATTTAAATTCGTATAAAAATAACAAACTAATATTTTCTGTAATGATTCTATGGTCTTAAAAAAGTAACAGAAAAGAACAAAAGGAACAATTGTTAAAAACAAAAATTCAACAAATAATTTATTTCTCTAAAATGCAAAGAGAAAATGTTAAACAAACTTTCGGCATTGCGAATTAAATACCGAATAATGATATAATTACTAAAATAGGTGCTAATAAATAAAGGTCTGACTAATCTTTAGTGCTAGTCCAAATAATTGCTAACACTGAAGGTGTTAATGTACCTTTAGTAGACGGTTGTCTCTAATGTACTAATGTATCAATGTCCTGAATTGTGCTGATGTGCCAACAGTGTTTTGTTGATTCACAGTAACGTAATCCATTGTTTCCTTGCTTGAATTCACTATAATTCTCAGTTAATTACTCTTTCTAAGAATATAATTGAGCACTTTGTATTTCCAAAGAATGATAAATAATTGCACCATTCAAAATCTGAATATAAAAATATATATGATATCTGCCCAGATGTTATTGCAGTAATGATTAATTTGCAAGCAAACAAGATTTATTGTAAAATGTAAGACATAAAGGAATAACCATGTTGAGGGCCAAAGTATATTTTTGAAACATCTGTTATATTTAGAGGGTCTGCTACTGAAAGTATTATAAAAATGTGGTAAACATTAGGTTGACCTGGCATTTCATGTACAATTTCCAAAGCTCTGGACTCAGATTAAGATAAATCAAAACCAAAGATTCAGTACAGGTAGAAAATGGATTTGATTGGTATAATTTATTACAAATATAACCTTATACAGAATACAAAATATTAAGAAAGGTGTTCATCTCTGTTTATTCATATGTTTAATATTTTTACCTCTTTATGGAAGAAAGTGTAAAAAGTCATGGCAATGTAAAGTGAAGAAAATTAAACAAACCCTTAAGTCAAGTGCTGTTGACAACAACCTTACTTCTCTACATGTCTCTCGTCCTTCAACATTACTACAGGTACGCTATGTAAATATAGACCGACCGAGATTTGAACTTTGGCGAAACCTATGTCATCTCCTGAAGATACGTTAGTTATAATGTATACATGATGTGATATATTTATTATTAAATCCATGTAATGAGAAACATAAAGTTGAAAAATGTACTTAATGATAAACGTAGATGATGTACAAATAAATAAGTAGAAATACCTCGTAAGTATAAAATATACATACAAAGAGTGTGTGTGATTTGGATTTTTTAACGTAGCTTTAACTACTTTTTAGTCATATCGCTACGATGTCTACAATGTGGCAGTTTATATGATGTCTAGCACTGGAGAATCATGCCGCAGACACACAGCATGATGTCCCACCCAGCTACATTTTCCGGACACCAGGCCGTCCAGTCCTAACGCTAACCTCTTAATGCTGAGCGCCTAGCGAGGCAGGTGTTAGTGCCATTTTTATAAATAGAAACATCACGTATGTGAAATTTGTACATAAGAAGAAACATGAAGTAAGTGAAATTTGTGCATAATAAGAAATATTAAGTGAGTATCAAAATGTAGAAAATGTAAAACGTAAAGTAAAACATCTACATAATGACCAACGTCAAGTAAGTATAGAAAATTGATGAGAAAAATCATGTACATATAAAATACAATGTACCAAATCAACAATACCAAGGAAATATAAAATGTGATTAATAAGAAACGTCAAGTGCTTATAAAATATGTATAAGAAACGTCAAGTATAAAATGTACAAATTAAGGTTCGTCAAGTAAGTTTAAAATGTACATAATAAGAAATGTCAAGGAAGAATAAAATGTATATATTAAAAACAAAAAGTATAAAATACACATAATAAGAAATGTAAAGTACGTATAAAATGTACGTAGTGAAAAACATCAACTAAGCAAACAATATAAATAACGAGAAAGATCAATATAAATTGTATATAATGAGAATGTTGAATCAATATTTACGAATAAAATCCATCTGATACAGTATGCATGAAACGTATCTAGGATACTTTTAGTTCTTCTGCTTTTTCCGCCAATTCACCGATACTGTCAGTAAAAAAAAGGATATAAAGACATTTCTTCTAAAATAATAAACCGACCAATGTTTGAATGTAAGATGGAATGTAAACATCGTCATGAAAACCAAAGTAACCCTTTTATAATCTTCACCAACCAATTAAATACAAATGATTTTGAGCAATTAGATATCTTTTATCAGACTTTGCCTTGCATATAATAAAAGCAGAAGATAAAATAAACTGAAAACGTTTTGCATTTTACTTGACAAATGTTCTGGGCAAATGATTAATCTTGTACCTTTAAACTCTATATCAGAAATTTATGTACTCGATGTGTCTATCAAGCATATGAAGAAGACGTTCAAAAGAATGACATATAACTAGATTTTCTCTCTTTCCCCAAGCCCAAATGCATTTATGTCAACATCTTAACCGATCCGTTTTTCTGCATCGCTGACTCATTCTGCACGCATATCTTGAATGACCGCTTCGCTATGGTCACCATCTTCAGTGTAATCATGGTGCTGGATATGTTCGTTAGCCTTCTGTTTTGACTGTGGTTGTGCCCATATTCTATTAAATGTATCAGTTGTCTGTTCGGTCACATGTACCATACACGTAGTTTTCAAACAACGGTTGCGAAGGGTATTTGAGAAAAAGTGGGTTGTTTGAAGTCTGTGATAGTTAGCCAATATATTGATATACTGAATTGACGTTGTTTGTTATTATTAACGTACTACTCTTCCACCCCTTGACTTTAATTAACCAGTTAAACAAATTGCGTATTTGTAGGCTATTGGAAGTCAGAACTTCCTGTCTTGTCCTCTGAAATTTCACTTTTCCGGAATAATAGACTGTGTTACATAAAACTGTCTCTATTTCATTATTATTGATCTAGTTTATACTGATATTTATATTGTGTGTGTTTATGCTGATTTTGTTTTCATGTAAATTTACATGATTTGAGAAACCTAAATTTAGTAGCAGAAAATTATGAGAACTCTGTTTTGAAAAAAAAATATCTGCAAACTCTTGAATTAAGCTTGTTGCTCTGGCCTCTGGAATAAAGACCTAATTCAGTTCATTATTTTTCTTTAAAGACATCTCAAAATGAAGGAGAAAATGTGTTTGCAAATGAAGACAATGGTGATGATGGGTATTGAAATATACTTTTTATTATTTCATCATAATCAGTTGTGTTAATAAAATTTCACAAATATTCTTTTCTAGGTATTCGTCGGCAAACTGTTAATGTTGAACTGGGTAGCCTTTAGTTGAAAAGCAGGTTCGTTTGGGGAGTTTCATCGACCTCTATCTGTATCTACGTGTATTTTGTGTTGTTTTAACTTCTCGCTTGATCCGATGCTATTGTCAGACTATTTGAAGAACTGATCACCTGATACAAGTGACAGAACACAGCTAGGCTGTTGACACTCGAAAATAGACTCGAGATTGTTTTGCATTATTATATTTTTGTGGGCATAACAAGCATGCTTAGAACAAAAGCTAATAAGCTTATGTTATTGGTTATTATAGCCAACTTCAAATTATGTATTTTTCTGTAACAGTGCCATATTTTTCTGAACACGATATCCATAGGTTTTCTTCGCAATTTGCCTATGATCCTGAGATTGAGGTTCTTTTAAAGTTTGATAATTAACATGGAATCATTGACTTTGAAAAACATAAGCTATGTGTGAAACATTTTTTTAAGATTGTTATCAGTCACAGTCTGGGTGTACCGATACGCCTGTAAAAGAATATCTGCGAACACCATATGAGTGGGGATTGAATGGTCGGTTTCCATCTGTCGAATGACTATATTCCGAACATACTATATTCGCAGATTGGCTTCACCTGTGTTTTCCCTTGGGAAAGGCACTTAGCTCCCACTTACTTGGCACAATCTAACCAAGTATTGGTTAACTGTTTAGTAAATATGGATCCGATAATTCAAACTGCTGAAATAATGAAAATGCTCTTTTATGAATCTCTTTCAATGACGAGAGTGGCAAAATTAAACGCATCACTGTTATATAATTCAATGTCATGTAACGTGTCCTAAAGATTTTGATTTTATGCACAATATTTATCACAATACAAACAAATATTACAGTTGAGGTTAATAGCTACAAGTTTAGTGTCTTTGGTGTGCTTCATCCTTTCTGAGAACAAGCCATTAGATTAAATTACAAGCTAAACCTTATTTCATACAGGAAACCCCAATCTTGAGAAACAGGTCGGGATCGGGAAGTATTTCCTATAATCATTTTCATCAACATGTAATATGTGGAAATGACGTTGAGTGTGTATTTGTGTTTGTGAAATTTGATTTAATATGCTTTCAAAGTTAAAACCAATGACAAATGGAAAATGTACAACAACTGTAAAACATATAGCAATTTGTTTTCCTTTGAAACAGAGATGCTTGCTACTGAGCGATCCGCAAATGACCATCAGATGAAGAATATCGGTATCTTCACGTGGATGTGAGTAATTGAGCGAGCGCACTATGAATACAGCCATATTGCTATTCTGCTGAGAGAAAATGCGCCTTTTTCTTTAGTCTTGTCATACGATTTAATGTTACTCTTCACTGATATCTCTTGCATGTTTCATCGATATTTTCTTTGAAAGTGTTTTGGAAAAATTTAATTACGCAAAAATGAGTCCAAGGCTTGGGTGCGACATCGACAGCCATATTAATGGAGTCACACGTGGTAACATTTCAAAACTAAACAATTGTATTGCAGGCTGCACAACATTTGGGAACGTTGACGCTAGTTATAGCGCAGTGGCTATAATAAAAACATGGCCTTAACATTTTATCTTTGAAATAGCTTGATTACCCTTTCCGTTGCAACTATTAGATACATACTAGTTCTACTGCCTATTGCAGTTCATGATCTTCCAGTAAATATAGTTGAGAGGAATTATTTATTTATATTATACAATTTGAAATTAGAAAGTGCTGATTTACATTTGGCTAAGACGCTCTTTTGGGATTTTTGGGAATTGATTTAAAGACATTTTTGATTTCATCATTGATATATCTGTACATAAAAGACATCTACTAGGTTACAATAGTCAAGACAACTGGCATATCAGGATATTGAACACTATTGGAAACCATTCTCGGCATTTTATATTCTTGCACATTGCAATTGGACATTAATGATTTATTTCACAATCATATCAGTGTGTTATGAATTTTCATTTTAAATTTTAGGAAAATAAAATGTTATTGAATTTTACCTAACTTGTGAGTTTCACTTCATTCATTTAGATATTATTATACGCAGAGTTATAACAAACGTTGGGGGCTCATCGTGGTTCTGAATTTCTGTTAAAGTTTTCAGAGAAATTCAAATTGTATTTGAAATTTAGATTGACATTTTTGAAAACTTTTCATTGTCTTTAGTAAAGACCAAAGTGACCTTTTTATAATCTTCACCAACCAATTAAATACAAATGACTCTGTACAATTAGATATCTTTTACCAGACTTTGCCTTGCATATAATAAAAATAGAAAATAAAATCTGCTGAAAACGTTTTGCTTTTTACTTGACAAATGTTCTGGGCAAATGATTAATCTTGTACCTTTAAACTCTATATGAGAAATTTATGTTCTCGATGTGTCTATCAAGCATATGAAGAAGACGTTCAAAAGAATGACATATATCTAGTTTTTTTCTCTTTCCCCAAGCCCAAATGCATTTACGTCAACATCTTAACCGATCCGTTTTTCTGCATCGCTGGCCCATTCTGTACGCATATCTTGAATGACCGCTTCGCTATGGTCACCATCTTCAGTGTAATCATGGTGCTGGATATGTTCGTTAGCCTTCTGTTTTGACTGTGGTTGTGCCCATATTCTATTAAATGTATCAGTTGTCTGTTCGGTCACATGTACCATACACGTAGTTTTCAAACAACGGTTGCGAAGGGTATTTGAGAAAAAGTGGGTTGTTTGAAGTCTGTGTTAGTTAGCTAATATATTGATATACTGAATTGACGTTGTTTGTTATTATTAACGTACTACTCTTCCACCCCTTGACTTTAATTAACCAGTTAAACAAATTGCGTATTTGTAGGCTATTGGAAGTCAGAACTTCCTGTCTTGTCCTCTGAAATTTCACTTTTCCGGAATAATAGACTGTGTTACATAAAACTGTCTCTATTTCATTATTATTGATCTAGTTTATACTGATATTTATATTGTGTGTGTTTATGCTGATTTTGTTTTCTTGTAAATTACATGATTTGAGAAACCTAAATTTAGTAGCAGAATATTATGAGAACTCTGTTTTGAAAAAAAATATCTGCAAACTCTTGAATTAAGCTTGTTGCTCTGGCCTCTGGAATAAAGACCTAATTCAGTTCATTATGTTTCTTTAAAGACATCTCAAAGTGAAAGAGAAAATGTTTTTGCAAATGAAGACAATGGTGATGATGGGTATTGAAATATAGTTTTTATTATTTCATCATAATCAGTTGTGTTAAGAAAATTTCACAAATATTCTTTTTTTGGTATTCGTCGGCAAACTGTTAATGTTGAACTGGGTAGCCTTTAGTTGAAAAGAAGGTTTGGGGAGTTTCATCGACCTCTATCCGTATCTACGTGTATTTTGTGTTGTTTTAACTTCTCGCTTGATCCGATGCTATTGTCAGACTATTTGAAGAACTGATCACCTGATACAAGTGAAAGAACACAGCTAGGCTGTTGACACTCGAAAATAGACTCGAGATTGTTTTGCATTATTATATTTTTGTGGGCATAACAAGCATGCTTAGAACAAAAGCTAATAAGCTTATGTTATTGGTTATTATAGCCAACTTCAAATTTTGTATGTTTCTGTAACAGTGCCATAGTTTTCTGAAAATTATATCCATATGTTTCTTCGCAATTTGCCTATTATCTTGAGATGGTGGTTCTTTTAAAGTTTGATAATTAACATGGAATCATTGACTTTGAAAAACAATAGCTATGCGTAAAACGTTTGTTTAAGACTGTTATCAGTCACAGTCTGGGTGTACCGATACGCCTGTAAAAGAATATCTGCGAAAACCATATGAGTGGGGATTGAATGGTCGGTTTCCATCTGTCGAATGACTATATTCCGAACATACTATATTCGTAGATTGGCTTCACCTGTGTTTTCCCTTGGGAAAGGCACTTAGCTCCCACTTACTTGGCACAATCTAACCAAGTATTGGTTAACTGTTTGGTAAGTATGGATCCGATAATTCAAACTGCTGAAATAATGAAAATGCTCTTTTATGAATCTCTTTCGATGACGAGAGTGGCAAACGTAAACGCATTACTATTATACATTTCATTGTCATGTAACGTGTCCTAAAGATTTTGATTTTATGCACAATATTTATCACTATGCAAACAAATATTACAGCTGAGGTTAATAGCTACAAGTTTAGTGTCTTTGGTGTGCTTCATCCTTTCTGAGAACAAGTCATTAGATTAAATTACAAGCTAAACCTTATTTCATACAGGAAACCCCAATCTTGAGAAACAGGTCGGGATCGGGAAGTATTTCCTATAATCATTTTCATCAACATGTAATATGTGGAAATGACGTTGTGTGTGTGTTTGCGTTTGTGAAATTTGATTTAATATGCTTTCAAAGTTAAAACCAATGACAAATATAAAATGTACAACAACTGTAAAACATATAGCAATTTGTTTTCCTTTGAAACAGAGATTCTTGATACTGAGAGATCCGCAAATGACCATCAGATGAAGAATATCGGTATTTTCACGTGGATGTGAGTAATTGAGCGAGCGCACTATGAATACAGCCATATTGCTATTCTGCTGAGAGAAAATGCGCCATTATCTTTAGTCTGGTCATACGATTTAATGTTACTCTTCACAGATATCTCTTGGATGTTTCATCGATATTTTCTTTGAAAGTGTTTTGGAAAATTTAATTACGCAAAAATGAGTCCAAGGCTTGGGTGCGACATCGACAGTCATATTAATGAAGTCACACGTGGTATCGTTTCAAAACTAAACAATTGTATTGTAGGCTGCACAACATCTGGGAATGTTGACGCTAGTTATAGTGCAGTGGCTATGATAAAAACATGGCCTTAACATTTTATCGTTGGGGGCTCATCGCGGTTCTGAATTTCTGTTAAAGGTTTCAGAGAAATTCAAATTGTATTTGAAATTTAGATTGACATTTTTGAAAACTTTTCATTGTCTTTAGTAAAGGCCAAAGTAACCTTTTTATAATCTTCACCAACCAATTAAATACAAATGACTCTGTACAATTAGATATCTTTTACCAGACTTTGCCTTGCATATAATAAAATAGAAAATAAAATCTGCTGAAAACGTTTTGCTTTTTACTTGACAAATGTTCTGGGCAAATGATTAATCTCGTACCTTTAAACTCTATATGAGAAATTTATGTTCTCGATGTGTCTATCAAGCATATGAAGAAGACGTTCAAAAGAATGACATATATCTAGTTTTTCTCTCTTTCCCCAAGCCCAATAGCATTTACGTCAACATCTTAACCGATCCGTTTTTCCGCATCGCTGGCCCATTCTGTACGCATATCTTGAATGACCGCTTCGCTATGGTCACCATCTTCAGTGTAATCATGGTGCTGGATATGTTCGTTAGCCTAAAATTAAACGCATTACTATTATACATTTCATTGTCATGTAACGTGTCCTAAAGATGTTGATTTTATGCACAATATTTATCACTATGCAAACAAATATTACAGCTGAGGTTAATAGCTACAAGTTTAGTGTCTTTGGTGTGCTTCATCCTTTCTGAGAACAAGTCATTAGATTAAATTACAAGCTAAACCTTATTTCATACAGGAAACTCCAATCTTGAGAAACAGGTCGGGATCGGGAAGTATTTCCTATAATCATTTTCATCAACATGGAATATGTGGAAATGACGTTGTGTGTGTGTTTGCGTTTGTGAAATTTGATTTAATATGCTTTCAAAGTTAAAACCAATGACAAATATAAATGGTACAACAACTGTAAAACATATAGCAATTTGTTTTCCTTTGAAACAGAGATGCTTGCTACTGAGCGATCCGCAAATGACCATCAGATGAAGAATATCGGTATCTTCACGTGGATGTGAGTAATTGAGCGAGCGCACTATGAATGCTGCCATATTGCTATTCTGCTGAGAGAAAATGCGCCATTATCTTTAGTCTGGTCATACGATTTAATGTTACTCTTCACTGATAACTCTTGGATGTTTCATCGATATTTTCTTTGAAAGTGTTTTGGAAAAATTTAATTACGCAAACATGAGTCCAAGGCTTGGGTGCGACATCGACAGTCATATTAATGAAGTCACACGTGGTATCGTTTCAAAACTAAACAATTGTAT
This sequence comes from Megalonaias nervosa, assembly GCA_016617855.1. NCBI lineage: Eukaryota > Metazoa > Mollusca > Bivalvia > Unionida > Unionidae > Megalonaias > Megalonaias nervosa. The sequence continues at coordinate 1,772 of JAECUM010017867.1, read as the reverse complement.
TGTAGGCTGCACAACATTTGGGAACGTTGACGCTAGTTATAGTGCAGTGGCTATGATAAAAACATGGCCTTAACATTTTATCTTTGAAATAGCTTGATTACCCTTTCCGTTGCAACTATTAGATACATACCAGTTCTACTGCCTATTGCAGTTCATGATCTTCCAGTAAATATAGTTGAGAGGAATTATTTATTTATATTATACAATTTGAAACTAGAAAGTGCTGATTTACATTTGGGCTAAGACGCTCTTTTGGGATTTTTGGGAATTGATTTAAAGACATTTTAGATTTCAACATTGATATATCTGTACATAAACGACATCTACTAGGTTACAATAGTCAAGACAACTGGCATATCAGGATATTGAACACTATTGGAAACCATTCTCGGCATTTTATATTCTTGCACATTGCAATTGGACATTAATGATTTAATTCAGAATCATATTAGTGTGTTATGAATTTTCATTTTAAATTTTAGGAAAATAAATTGTTTATTGAATTTTACCTAACTTGTGAGTTTCACTTCATTCATTTAGATATTATTATACGTAGATTTGTAACAAACATTGGGGGTCATCGCGGTTCTGAATTTCTTTAAAAGGTTCAGAGAAATTCAAATTATATGGAAAGTTAGATTGACATTTTTGAAAACTTTTCATTGTCTTTAGTAAAGACTTTTTAATTTCACACATTTGAGAAATCTTTAGTGGATCCAGCAAATCTTCACAATCTCATCTAAGTCCGCGATGTTCGTTTTAAATCCTACCCAAAAAGAGATGGAAACTAAGAAAAAGGAAGAGTTGCTTGAGCTTGTAATATGCTTTGTCTGTAGCAAAAGCTACTTCAACAAAGCAAGAGATAAAGAAAGTTCTGATTCAGAATTTTTGGAAAATGAAATATTTGTTTGGAGAATAGCGCTTTGTGTTTGATTTGTCTGTATCTGGTCTTGATATTACATTATAGGAATACAATTTTAAAAAAAACCCAGAGAGAATTGTAATTACCGACGCTTCTTCGTCAGAAGCAAATTATAAAAATTCGGAGTTGTGGGGAGGAGAGACAGTGAGAAAGAGAGAGAGAGAGAGAAAAAACACGGTGGTTTCCTTCCTTTTATTACAACTTATTAGCTTGTAAAACGACATACTCTATGCATAAAATGTGTGAAACATACATGGATTTTCTATTCAAAAGTGTTGTAAGAGATGACAAATTGGTAACCATGTACACGATATCTTCTAGTTGAAGGATTAAATGATTCAGTCCCTAGATGCAATACTATTTGCCACGTACATTTAAGGCAATGGTTAAGAAAACGAAACCACATTTTCTCCCACTGTGAAGGTTTTATATTGTTACTATGATTTATTTTATCATATCCCATTTCATCAATTGCTGTCTAATACCATTCTATTCATAATGTTTCGTAAGTTCTACTACTCTCGAATAAGTTTCCTTTCTTGCTAATAATGTTTAATCTTTTCAAATGCCGGCCAAACCAGTAATTATACACATATTATATGGATATTGACATTAAAAATGTTAAAATACAACTTTCCACTTGTGCTTCAAATTCGTTGCTACTCATATATCTCAATAACACATAACACATGACACACTAAAATTAACATTGACCTCGCTGTACAACCCGGACCATAATAGCTCTTTGTAGCATGGTGAAGATGCATGACTGCCTATGGAAAAGAAGACATTCATCGGAATAATAACCTAGACCAACCTTGACACATAACAAACAAGCAGGAAAGGTAAG
>JAECUM010017866.1:0-50974 GCA_016617855.1 Megalonaias nervosa | reverse complement strand
TCACATATTTTACTGCAAGGATGTCATATGCTGACATACCTTGACACAATCCACAAGGGACTGATCTAAAGACTGTTAGTACTGACCATGAGGCATTTGTTCAATTGAAGGGTTTTTAGCGCTACTGGTGATAGACCAAAAGAGCTTATGGGATGGTATGTTGTCCATTGTCCCTTGTCTAACAGCCATCAGTCCATTAGTACAAGATTGTAATTGCTACTCCTCCTGAACTAATTGGAGAATTGCCATCAAACTTTACATGCACATTCATCCCATGGTCTAGTTTGTCCTAGATGACATTGGTGCTGCTTGGACATCCAATATGGCCACCACAGCAGCCATCTTGAAAATCTTGTTATGGCTAATACTCCTGAATGGATGGTTATATCCATATGGAGTTTTCGCTAAAATTTCTTTTGATGTCTGGTTGGTCCTAAATGAAAATAATGCTAAATCTGAACTCCAATATGGCCGTCATGGCAGCCATCTTGAAAATCTTATCATAACTCCTACTGAACACAAAGTTATATTGAAATGGGGTTCTCACCAAAAGACATCTTCTGCTGTTCATTTGGTAAAAATGAACATGATCAGACATCCAATATTGTTGACACACACAGGCCATCTTGTTATTTCTATTCCTTTTGATTGCATGGCCATATCAACATGAAGTTTCCACTAAAGGACTTCTTATGTTGTCTGCTTGGTCCTAAATGAAAATTGTGCTGACCTGAAGTCCAATAATGCCAACACAGCAGTCATCTAGAAAATGTTTTTATTGTTCCTGATGAAATGAAAATCATACTGTCCTGGGGTCTAATATGGCTGCCATTGTGGCAGGCCTGAAAATCTTAATCACTACTTCTCAAAAATTAATGGTCATTTTGTCATGGGATTTAAACTAAAAGACTTGTTATAATGTTTTGTTGATCTTGTATTAAAATTGTGCTGATCTGTCATCCAATATGTGGCCATCTTGAACATCTTGTTTTGAATAATTATTTTGTCATGAGTGTTTCATCCTAAGAGTTCTTATGGTGTCTGAATGGCCCTGATGAAAATGACTAACCCTTAAGATGGTCACAATGGCAGGTACCTTGAAAATATTGTTGTCTACACCAAATTGGATGGCTATATGAACATTTGGAACCAGACATTGCAGGTGGATCTAGGAAGGATAGGGGCTTTGTTTTACACACACTACAGGTGGATCTAGGAAGAAAGGTGCTGTTTTACACACCTTTCAATTGGATCTAGGAAGAAGGGGGTTATTTTACACAATCTACAGGTGGATCTAGGCTGGAGGGGGTTGTTTCACAAACCCTGCAGGTGGATCTAGACAGGAAGGGGTTGTTTTACAGACCTTGTGGATGGATCTAGGCAGGAGGGGGTTGTTTTACAGACCTTATGGATGGATCTGGGCAGGAAGGGGTTGTTTTACAGACCCTATGGATGGATCTGGGCAGGAGGGGGTTGTTTTACATACAGAATTTAATAACTCTTAAGTATCATGAGGCAAATTTCAAATAAAAATTGGTGTGTGTCATGACTGACTCAAGTATCAGATGGGGGCACAGCAGATATGAGATGGGGTTTAAATGGGAATGGGTGTGTGTGTGATTACAGTTTTGCATGCTGGATCACAACTTAGTAACTATTGGGATCAACCTTGTAACTGTACTGAGATATGTAGCTGACTTGGGATCCCAGGGTCAGTAGTCACCCGCCGGATCAGTACATAACAACTATTAAGCTTACACACAATATATATATATATATATATATATATATATATATATATATATATATATATATATATCACATTTGGCAGCCATGATCACTTTCTTTCACACTTAAATGCACATATATTGTTAATCATCCACACATATATCAATACATGTATTTACACACTTCAATATATTTTTAATAGTATGTATATTCTTTTTATTTCTTACAACATACCCAAAAACATGGCATATAATGATCATAAATAAATGTGGTTTTTCTTCAGTGAATTTAGTTGTTAGTAGGTTATATTTTTAATTTATCAGCAAAGTTTTCTGTATGGTCCAGTATTATGTAGCAAATGTTGCAATTCAACTTTTTATGACCATGTGGAATAATTTTAAGTAGTTTTTAGATTGTTCCATCATATGTAAAGCTTGTTAATTGCATGGTTTATTCAGGTAAAAAAATGTTGTGCAAATAAGTGTGATGACTGTATATATGCTTACTGGGCATGTTCTACTGCATATTTGCTTACTAGGCATGTTGATAAAACTAGTCCTGATCTTAACACTGGGGTGCTTGACCCTAAATGCACATATTTCCAGGGTTGGTGGGATGGAATGGGGGAGCATGGGAATATGTGATTTACAAAACATTCTGCTCATAAAACATGATCTTTGTTATGCATTTTCTGATAATTTGTGCAGTGATTTTATCCAAGAATCTATGTTATTATTTTCTCAAATGAATACTGTAATTTGTACAGTGAAGGTGTGGATGTAATTAATTTTTCTGTTGCATACTGTAATTTGTACAGTGGCTTGATCGAAGAAGGTATGGAATTAATTTCTGAATTGAATACTGTAATTTGTACAGTCAGTTTAATCTAGGCTATTTAGATGCTTAATTTTTCTGTTGCATGTTGTAATTTGTACAGTGAATAGATCTAAGAAGGTATGGATGTAAATTTTTCTGTTATATACTGTAATCTAGAAGAATCTATTGAATGTAGCATGAATTATTTTTCTTTTTAGGAAATGTGCTATTTAATGGTTTCAATTATTTGTAAAATGGTTACTAGACAATGTACAAACTATTGTTAACATTTTACCATCTATTTGCTTTTATATACTATCTTGCCCATATTATGATCTTTGTTGATAGAGCTGATTTTTGCTCACAGTATTTAAATGTTTACAAATGAATAACACACGTGCATATTTGTATTGTACACATATCACAGATTATGGATTTCCCACTTAACATGGTGGATGTGAACATGGTGCAAAGGATTAAGTATCCACTACAGATGTTGAAAGTCCATGATATCTGGTGGATGTCCAGTAAGCATAATGTATTTCCACTCAATCTAGTGGAACTCAATCATGGATTGTATTGCAGCTGTAGTGGGCTTATAACACACCTTGCAGTTTTTATTGCATTAGGGCCACAAGTCTACATGACCGCTCCAGTTGCCTAGTGGTTAGAGCATCCACCTCAGATGCTGGAGGTCACGGGTTTGAGCCCCAGCCAAGTCATACCAAAGACTTTTAAAAATGGTACTAACAGCTGACTCATCATTAAGAAGTTGGTTGGCCTGGTGTCAGGATACTGTGACTGGGTGGGACATCATGCTACATGTCTGCACATGATGCCCCAGTGCTAGACATCACTATAAACTGCCACATTGTAGACATCGTAGCAATATGACTGAAAAATTGTTAAAGCTATGTTAGAAATCCAAACCACACACATTTCTTGGATGTACCCGCACCCCTGCCCCATGGCGGAATGTACAACAGACAAATTTACCTGACTGCAACATACATTGCTGCTGATCAATTACATGTACATGTTATCGAATGCATCCTGGTGAGGCATTCGCTTCCTACAGTACCAAAGAGTAATTTCACTGTACATATGCCAAAAGTGGAGTTATACAACCATTGTGGTCATTTCTAGATAGGGCTCGTCCAGTCCAATCTGTCAAAATAAACCACATGAAAACAGTTCCTAGTTGTTACCAAAATATTGAGAAAATAGTGATTTTCAGACTTTCAGGACTAACCCTAACCCTGACCATAAATAAAAAAAATCCATTTCCCCACCCCACCCCCACCCCAAATGGCCAAGGTATCACTGTCCAGATGCATCTATAGACATACTTATCATAAAACTTGGAAGATCCATCCACTTGCTAGAGTACCAAAACTTTGCAATTTCACATCAAACAAACCATCTTACAGTACTAGCCACAAAGACAGCTTTTTTTTCCATTTATCTTGTACAGATTGTGTACATCATATACTTTTATCCTGAGCTGCATTGACCCATGGCTTGGCAGGCAGTTGTAACAAATTTAATAAATGTTTAAGATGGCCAGTGTGTAAACAGAGGTACATGACTACTGGAATGGCCACTACATTTAGTACATGTAGGGAGGCTTCATATAAAAGTCATCTATTATGAGCTATAAAGCCACATGTAATGGAGGCTTCTTGAAAGACTGAGGTGTAAAACTAAAGAAAGAAAGAAATTCAGAAAAAAAATGATACCTTCAAAAATTGTCCTGAACTGCATAATTCACCCCTTTTTCTGTACTGTGTACATTTGCATCAGTGTAATACCTTTAGGCATTTAACCTGGGATAATACCATTTTCAAGTTTTGGTACCATTTGCCTGTACACCAGTAGAAATTTACATACTGTTATGTAACTTTGATGTTCTTTCTCAATAAATGAGATTTTATAAAGTGCCTGTTGTACTGGTTAATTTTTCATTGTTTCCCTTTGTTATCTCAACTCCTAAATCTCCACCCTTCTCTCTCTCTATGTCTCTGTCTCTCTCGACCGACTGATTTCAGTTAAATGTTTATTGTCAGATTGTTGTGATAGAATGAGAATTAGATGGTCTTTTTTACTAGACTAGATTTAAAAGATTTCTGTCTCTATAGCAAAAGTGTTTGAAAATAAACGTTAATAGATAAAAAAATTGTGTGGTTATTAAACTAAACACTATCAAGCTAACAGCATATTAGTTTCGGGAAAAATGAATTTGAACTTGTACCAACTGAATATACAACTCATTTTCAAATAAGTACAGCAGTGACTTAATGACCTACTGGCATAATTAATTTGATGAACTGTCACGAATACGAAAGCTTAGCAAAATATAACTATTTTGTTATGGGAGTTGATGTGTCTTATTTTTTTACAGTGTTTTTGTCTCTGTATTGCACCTTTATAATAATAATAATAGTAATAATAACAATAATAATAATAATAATGCCTTTATTTAAAGAGGTATCTCAATTAAATAAAACTAATATCCCTTAAGGCCTGCTAAAAAAGTGTGTATATATATATATATATATATATATATATATATATATATATATATATATATATATATATACTGTATATGTATATATATAAGCAGCAGAGAGGGTGAACAGACCAATTTGTGTAGAGACCTTATTTTACAAAAATAAAGGTTCCTACGAAGGCTAAAAAAAGGTCAATGACGCTAAACCAAAGCCTCTAACTTGACTATTTCCATACGGTTGAGAACGGATAATAAATCGTTTGGGTTAGCTCAGTTTTTGCTATCAATTGACGTATTTTTTTCAAATTTTTATGCGATTTCATTTACGCATTGGTCACTCAGTATTGGTCATTCACCCTCTCTGCTGCTACCTTGATAAAATCAAGGACCAAAGATTTTATCCAGATCTACACGATATCTAGATCTTGGATCATGTAAATTTATCGTTATAAATCCGAACGGAACAGATTGTGCTTTTGAAAAGAAATTTTTAAATTTAATCATGTCCATGTCCCCTGAACACCAAGTATAATAAATATTCTGCAGAGTATAATTATCTACTCCATTAAACACAACCAAAATATTACAATTATCTCTGATCACCTTAGGTATTTGCGTATATCGTTGTGTAACATAAATCACGTCAGTATTTTTATGTCTACCTCGAGAAAATATTCTAGCTGGATTGGATTGTTTATCCAGCATAACATCATCGTACACTACTAAATTATTAATAAGTCCATCTAGGTCATCTACAGATGGTGCCTCATCGATATCGGTAATAAAATCAATAACATCGTTTCCATCTTCGTCCAATATTTTTGCATTTTCATTAAAATCTTTAAGTACCCCATAACACCGCTGATCATCTACAGATGGTGCTACCAAATATAACCTATCCCACTTGAGCCATCGCTATATTAGATTAAGCAATAATTGTGTTTTACCAGATCCAGATGGACCTATTATTATCATTCTAATAGAATTTGGAAGCGCTGGATGGTGCTTTACTGGTTTTTGTTTTCGTGTCGCTGAGAAATCAATTATATCCATATAATAAATAATATGAGTTTATATTGTGTTCGATGCAGATCACCTACACCCACTGCCGAATTAACAACGATAACAACAAAAAATAAAAGACGTGCAATTACAGGTAAATGTGTAAAATGTGGCACAAAAAAATATAAATTTATTTCATCGACGAAGAACGGTGGAGATATAGCCGCATCATTAGGGAAATTACCAGGAACCCCATGGGTTAAATACCCCGGTGAGAAACACCTTCCTGGATATAATTATTGTGGTCCTGGAACCCGACTTGATATCCGACTTGATGATCAGGATCAACCAAGACCAGGAGAGCATCCAGTAAATAAGATTGATCAAGCGTGTCATGTTCATGATGTTGCGTATAAAAGTAAGGATTTACAACAACGACATCTCGCAGATGTGAAATTGATTCATGCGTTAAATTCTATACCTAATAAATCTCTCAGAGAAAAACTCGCTAGTTTTCTAATAAAATCTGCTATGAAAGGTAAAATAATGCTAGGGGCTGGTAATTAATTATATAACTAATATAATGGAATCTGTTTATTATTCCCCGAGAGGATATTGGAGAGGCAAAGCAGCTATTACTAAACTTTCCGAAGCAGCAAAAGTCTCACGTGATGTCGCTGCAGCGTGGTTAGCACGACAGGCAATATGGCAGATTTATCTACCACCACCTAAAAAAATTCAATACGCACATTTTGATGTCAGCGTCCCTAATGAAGTTCATCAAGCAGATATTTTATTTTTACCACATTACACCATTAAAACACGTAGACGTCAATACACATACAAATACGCATTAACTGTTGTTGACGTTGCAAGTAGATATAAAGAAGCGGAACCATTATCAACAAAGACAGCATCTGAAGTTGCATCTGCGTTCGAGCGAATTTATCAGCGAGGACCTTTGCAATGGCCACAGCTGTTACAGGTTGATCCTGGTAAAGAATTTCTTGATGCAGTATCATCATTGATGAAGCGGCATAACGTTAAAATCAGACGAGGACATACTGAAATTCATCGTGATCAGGCAATCGTTGAACGATTTAATCAAACACTTGCTGAGCGGTTATTTGGATATCAATACGCAAAGGAAATATCTACCGACTTTAAGTCCGGAGAGAGATCTCGTGAATGGGTTGCAAGATTACCAGGTGTGATATCTGCGCTAAATAATGAAATTACTCGTGCAACTTCCATGAAACCTTCTAATGCGATCACAAAAAATATATAACCCGTAGCGATGACAGACAACAACCTCGACCAATATTAGGTAATGTAACTGTAAGATATTTATATGAGCCTGGGGAACTTGAGGGTGGTAAAAAAAGAGCAACCGATCCTATCTGGAGCGTTACTACACATACAATTTCTGACATAGTTAGATCCACTGGAAGACCTGCAATCTACAGACTAGATTCTACAGCCCCTCAGCGTGGATTTGTACGTGAATAATTACAAGTAATTCCTGCGGATACACAATTACCACCACGTTCACTTATGTAAACTAGCACCTCTACGTCGATTGCATTCAAGACAGGTCAGCATCACATTATCACGTGTGTGACCTAGATCGCTATTAATTCTATCTACGGTAAATTGTCTTGGATTATTATTCGAATACTGCCATAGCATCTTACAGTTACAGCTTGCACAATCATTATTCTATAGTTGTTTTAGCGTTATAATAAATTCAGCATCAATATCAAAGTCACGCTTATTTTTTTTTTTTTGTCACATTGCTTATAACCCGCTAATTTTTTCTTTATTGCAGCAGGGTCGTTAGTGATTTCCTCAGTTATCACGTAATCTATAATAACCCTATGTAGTTGAGATATTCTTCTGACTCGAGAAACTGCAAGATAGACTAAATTCGACCATTCAATCCGATCATCTACAATCCAGATATTTGTATCAGAAATAGTTAATCCTTGAGATGAGTGAATCGTTATAGCGTATCCAAACATCCATGGAGATTTATCCATACTCAATGCGCATTCAACAACATCAATAGCAACCAAAACAATATCATTCAAGACGAGATTCTGTACTCCACCACCAGGAATTTCAACTTCAATATTCTGTCGTCGAGTATCTGCTGGGCGATAACATAAAGGTACAGGTAGATCTGAAAACTTTTCTTTATGTAACGTAAATAATTTCTCCTGTAGTTCATCATGAACTATCTTTCTACTTGCAACTATCAAATCAGCGGGTCTCCATAAATTTCAAAAATCACTCATTGTAGTTTCTGGAATTACTCCTCGCATTATCTCACATTGTATTTTATCTGGCTGCAGTCTGATTAATCTTTTAAGTTCTTTCAGCGGTTCATCAATAGCTCTATTAGTCATCATTTATTTCTTCATAATAATCTACATTATTCTTCAGCCATTCATGTGGAGATTGTCCAACAAAAGGTGGTGGTTGACCATGATCGCCACACATTATCACAGCAGTATTCTTTAATAACAACCATTCAAGAAATACTTTTAATACTTCTAACGACACCGTGCATATCTCGTCCCATATAATATACTTAGGTATATATTTTTCACCCATTCTCTCAGGAGTCCATGTGTCTCCGCACCAACTGAAGAAACTATGATAAGTACATGATTTTACTCCTCGCTCTTTTATTTCTCTGGCGAGTTTATGTGTAGGTGTTAAAACAATTATATCTGAACTATTATTCATAAATAAGTTAATCGCACGAGTTGTTTTACCTGAACCACCGCATCCATTAAGATAAACAGTCTTATGTCTAGCCACAGGATCGTATACAGATGGTGCAGATGACTTTGATGCTTGATTATTATTTTTGTAATATTTCTCCATAATTTCAACGTCTGCAGATTCAGAATAGCTAAGTATATTTTCTTGCTTTATCCTCCATATTCCCCATTCACCATTACCGAGCAACGGTTTTAATAAATCATTATATTTTTTATGTATATAAAATGAATCCGTAGCAACTCTGACAGCGTAACGAGGAAATCTATTTATCATCGACAATAGATTTATTGAAAAATAGGCTAGCATCGAAGATCTTAAATGAGTAAATTGCGGTGAGTCGCCATCAATATAGCTCACAATCGTACCTAGTTTGGTTCCATCTGATAAATAAGCATTACATCGGCTTATAAATGTGTTTTTTTCCGTTGTATCAGGGATTATAAACTCTAGTTCAGCATCGTCCATAATCAATCTTGTACAGTGTCGTTTATAATCGTATGAGCTACCTTGAGTAAACTTACCGATTATCTTTCTACCAAGATCTTTTGCAAGTTTTTCATCGTCCCTGCATTTACGGTCATCTTCGTCAAGATCAAGGAATTCTTTCCTGGCATCATCGACAGGCTCTGGTAACCAAACTTGCTTCTGTGGACTATACGATATAATTGCTTCATTTACTCTCAACGATATTAAAATTTCAGCATCAAGCATATATCGCAATAGTACTATTGGAACCCAACATTTTTCTGAAAAATGTCTTCCAAACCAAACATAAGTAATAGCATGGAGATTTTCTGCGAACTCGAATGATTCTATATAGGCAAATCCGGTTAAGTCAAAATCTGGTAAGGGTCCATTTATCGCTACTCTGGTCATCTCATGTGATGGATGTATAAATCTCTTAAAGTATCTAGAACATTCTCCATATCCAAGAAAACTCCCAGGATAACATGCTGCCATATCAACTGAGATAACGTCACTATAGTCGTATTTGGTATTCCATAATCCACCGTGTCCATATTCTATACAACTTTTCTGGACATCTTCAAGAAATTCCGATCGTGTCGGTTTCCATGAATTTTTCTCCTGAGCGAAATGGGCAGCAACCGATGGTACGGTAAAACAACTATTTAATAATTCTCCAACTTTGATATCGTCAAAAATATAATTCAACGCAAGATTTCTCATCTCTTCATGAAGAGATTCTGTACGATAAATATCACCATTAGGCCGTACAAATTGATTGTAATCATGTTCTGAACTTTGAAACAACCAAACAGATACAGGGTCACTTTTACTGATATTTCTGAAAAAATCAAATATATCACCATCATAAAATTTAACCGCTCTATCTCGTGGAAATATTGTTACAGCATTAATCCATGCATGTGCGTTATGATCAACGATATCTATGGAAGCTCCTCTTGATTCATATTTTGATTTATACAAAATCTCTCCTGTTAACGTCCTCACCGTTATTGGAAATTTTAATAGCTTTCCCAGCTCAGCAACGTCGCTGATAGACGCTCCAGTATCTTTAACTGTTTCTGCCCATTTATTTATTTTTTTACGTCGTAAATTTGTCAAGCCATTACCACGTATCGCATTTGTGAAATGTTCTGTAACTCGTTCAGCTACACAGTTTCTTCTCGACGGTTTCATCGGTTTGAGATCCTTAACGTCAGGTTTATCATTCAGCGGATATATTGCATAGGCAACTGCGGTCACTGGATACTCTCGCTCATAATATAGCTTATCAATACCAGTAAGTATTCCGGGCTTGGATCTGTTATATAAGAGAACAATATTATTTCCCGACTGTACATGTACTGGATTACGCTTATCACGAATAATCCAGATATCGTCATCTGTCTCTACAATAAATTTTATTAAAATAAAATATTTTTGATTATCAAGGTGGTTAATAATCACCCTTCCTCGTTTGTCATTCATCATATTAACGGTATTTCCGATCCTGAATGTTGACCACACATGAGCCGCACCATTGTCACGAAATTCCTTCTTGGCTTCACGGATACGTTCTGTTATATCTTCATTCGTTAAAGCTAGATCCTGCATCGAAACACTAAATTTATATTCTGGTAGTCTGTCAAGGTCAAATCTGGGTCCCGCTGAGACTGCGGAAGGTTCAATCAAGGATAATTCCTCCATATAATTAAAACAAATATTTAAATTGAATTTTAGTATATATATATATATATATATATATAATGATTTAAACAAAGAATTACTGCCACTGGCTTAAAATTGGACATACTTCTCCTTGTAACAGAGCATGCGTGAATGAATTCTGTGACTACCATATGCAACGTGTTAGACATGGAAGTCTAGGACCAAAACCGTGTATTCAGTGTGGTGCTGGAGTCAGAGGAAAAACTCAGTTATGTGTGAAATGCGGTGGAAAAAAATATAGAGAACTGAAACGTTATTATGACAAAAAATTAATACATCGTTAGGTAAATCCCCTATAAAAACCGCAGAGGATTATCTGGCCAGATTTCAGAATAATGATTTAGACAAATAATATTATTATATAAATGGAGCAAAAAGAATTTGTGAAACATCCAACCATTAAAAATTATGAAGCGTCTCGAGCTGGTGTTATTAGAAACTGTAGACTGAAAAAACCAGTCGGTAGTCTTGATAATACTGGTTATTTTAGATTCAATGCTGGGAGAAATAGATATCTATTTCATAGGTTCATTTTTGAATGTTATTTTGGATTGATTAAAGACGGACTTGTAGTTGACCACTTGGATGGGAATCCCCAGAATAATCAGCTATCTAACTTGCAAGTCGTTACACAAAGTCAAAATTTGGTACGTGGAAATACAGGAAGGTGTAAAGTATTCGGAAAGAGAGTTATTAAATCCATAAATACAGAAACAGACCAAGAAATGACCTTCCCCTCAATAAACGCAGCTGCTAGATATTTTGATATACATCCACGATCGGTACAATTTGCAGCTGATAAAATGTACAAATCTGCATTTTCGAAAAAATATAATCAGCGGGTAATATTTGAATATGTTATATAAAAACAGAATTACTGTATATAGTTCGACTGTCAGTTTTGCCAGGGTTTTTGTTTAGCCATAACTACAGTCAAGGGTCCACCTTCACCGTCGCTGCTCTCAGCGTCACTATCATTTTTGACAGAATCAGATAGCATAATCTTTCTTAATTGCATTATACGATTGTCCATAATTTTTTTTCCTTCGTATTCACGAGACAGTTCGGATTTAACCTTTTCGATTGACTGTGCAAGAGGTGCAAATAGCTTTACCTGATCGTCGTTTACCATAGCTAGTGATTCAAGCATAGATTGATAGATTAATTTTATAAATCTGTAGTTTGAAGGTAGTGTATATTTATTTTCAAATTTTCTCTGTTGCAGTGATTCAAAATCGCACATAATTTTCTGAGGGTCGAGATTATCAGATATTTTATTCCGTTATGTTTTAGTTTTTTAATAGCACAGATAATATCATTGATGTTTTCATGGTTCATTATATATATATTTATATATTTAAAATAAAAAAATATTAGCCCCATGACTTTTTTTTTTGTCAGGGGGCTGTTTTTGTATGGTTATGAAATATATACAGATGGTGATGATTTTGATTTTGGACGGCACAACATATATTGTATGATTCATGAAATATTTACAGATGGTTTATGATCTCGATTTTGGACGGCACAACATATATTGTATGATTCATGAACGTGAATATATACAAATGGTGATGACGGGGGAATCTTGTCTACGTCCAACAGATTTTGTACACTCTCCCCCCCCCCCATTACAAAACCACGGGGAGTGTAAAAGGTACACCCACCACAAGGGTGTATGGTAGGAGAGTGTATTTTGTCTGTTGTGGATTTCGAGGAAATTCTCCGGGTTCCCCCGATTAAATAGCATCAGTCGCCAAATGCAAGATAATATATCTTTAGCATTTTTTGAGACTCGAACACGCGAGAGTCTGCAGAACTTCGATCTACGTCCAACCGTCTTACCACTTCGGCCATCGCTCTCTTATCAATAATACAGTTAAATTTAAGTATATAAAATATTTGCGCTGTCTCACAGGACTTGTATTACTAATGTAGCGTGAATTTACTTCAATTTTTCAAAATTAATAAAATAATCGCACGTATGAGTTATCGTTCGTTAAGGTCAAAATACATGTGTTAGAGCTAAAAATAACTCTACGTACTTGGTATATAAAACTGACGTGAATTTAAGGTTATCAGAGTCAAAAGATGCATCAATATCTCTCTCTGTTACAAATTACTGATTCACTAACAGCGATGCTTACAAAGAACAGATAGATCACTAAATAATTAACGAAAAACGATATATATCGTGTCCGTACAGAGACTGAAATACCTCGATTATAGATAACATGTATTACAAGGGAGATAATCGTTTAATTTGCTCTACAGAGATACAGAGCAGAGTTATCGCGCTTCATCACATAATCAATTACAGTGAAAAAAATAATTTTTATCTGCGTTTTGAGAGAAAATGTATAATAAATATGTAGATAGAGACCTGCCAAGGATTCTACAAGCTGTTACTGTTGTGCTGATTAAAATATTTAGTGGTTTTTTTTTTTATTCGCTGATTTTGTTTAAAAACCTCGTTTTTTGTTTGTTTTTTGCTCGAAAATCTCGTTGTTTGCATGAAAAGTACCTGAAAATCAACGAAAATTTACTGGATTTTTAGAATTCCTCGGGTCAAACCCCCAGGGTTTCTCTAAATGATTTTCGTGTTTTTCAGCATTTTCTTCCCAAACATGTCTAATTTCATCATTTTTTTGCTCGTTTTTTGATGATTACTTGCTATTTTTTGATCGAAATATGTTATTTTTTCGTAAAAATGTCAAAAAACACGAAAATAATTTAGAGAAACTCTGGGGGTTTGACCCGTACGGAATTAAAAATTTGACTAAAAAACAAGCAAAAAACGAGCAAAAATGACTAAAAAAAACAGGCAAAAATAACATAAAACAAGCAAAAATAACATAAAACAAGTAAATTTTCTCAGATCTATAATATTTTCTGAATAATGCGCCGATTGCAAAAGAATTTATTCGCTAACGAACAATGTTGGTGCGCTATCACATGTACATAAGTACGACAACTGCAATATTTACTCTACGAGCGTATATACAAATTAATATTAAGATTCTCTCCTCGTAGATCCAAAATGTTTCCAGACTGGTCTGTGAGTTTGAAATTTATTCTCGACAATAATGGATTATGTACACGTAGATAAACGGGGTTAATTGGTTCAGATACAATTAACCACCCTGGAGGTGCTTGAGGACTGAATGTATATAATATATAACCTTGCTCCGCAGTGCCACTGCGGTGGCTAGATTTCTCAAGATCTACTTGATAGCTGCCATCAATTACATCACATACTAGATTGACTGCGATCGTTGATGTTATATTAACAATGCCTGGCGATATATGACGGCCTCCACCGTATGGATCGTTGTTATGTTTAAGAATAACCGGTGGTGGGGCTAACTTTCTCCATGAATCACATATTCTTTTAAACTGTTCATCAATAAAATCATTAACTGATTTCTTTAGCTCTTCAGAGTTAAATCCGGGAATTATAAATGTTGATAGCTGTTCTTGCGTAATTCCGAAATGTTTAAGAAATACTGTTGTAAATAAACGATTGAGTGGAACACGCTGAACTGGATCGTCTTCATTAACTATATAACCAGTAACACATCTATTTGTTGTTGGGTCTACTAATCTTTTTTCTCTGTTAACAATAACATTATTCATAAACTTTAGGTCTGAAGCAACTTGATTCAAATGTTGTATTGAGGCAATTATTTGATTTTTTAAATCATCGTTGTAAGAAACACTAATGCTTGAAAATAAATTTCGTAGATTATTAAATACACGTTCATGTTCAGATTTAATTGTATTAGCATATGAATTTATTAAATCAATATCAAGTATTGTTATTTTACCTTTTTTACCATCAATTAAATCTGTAAAATATAATTCTGTTCTATCTATATAATGTATAACTCTTTTATCGCCTAAATATGGTTGCCATGGATAAGCATCTTTTACTTTTTGATATTCTGGAAGTTGTATAAATATTTTTTTATCCGTGACGAATTCAGATCGTTGTGGTTCTGGTGGTCCTTGATAAGCTGGTGCAACTTCAGGCCATCCTAACACTGATCTGATGGAACTTTGATAAATGTCTACGAGATAATCAGGGGAATTTATTTCAATCGCCGCTGATAATGTTGGTTCGTAAGCAGTAATCGCTATTTTGGATTCTTTTTCTGTAATGGATTTAATTCTGCGTTGAAATTCATCGTTGATCTGATCTATCTGATAACTACCAGTTGGAATACTAACTACCTGCCAATCAGGAGTTCCATCAGGTTTATTCTTATTTGCGAATACTAATGAATTATTTGGCTGTAGTCCACCAAATGGTTTTGATCTAATATTAGGCCAGCTATGATAAACCCGTAACTGTGCTAATGCTATTTCTTTTGCAGGAATTGCGATTGGAAAGTTAATGCTAAATTCAGGATTGGTCGAACTTAAAGAAATCATTGTAGTTTTTGACGGAGTCGTATTAGTGACGATCTGCTGAAGTAATTCCCTGTCTGTCATTATTATTATCGTTATTATTTAATTCGTCAAAATCATTAGCGATCACCTTAAACGCATCATCATAGGTTTTCATCATCATCGCAAATTCAGTATCGGATATTTCACCATCACTAACGCATGAAGAAATATACAAAGATAGTTTAGAACATGCCTCTGTCACTGTATGTAATTTAATCATATAATCGTGCAATTTAGCATTTGTACAGGTATCTATCTTTTTAGCTATAATACCGAGAACACCAGCAATAGTCGTTGATGCTGAAACAATGATGTTTATAACAGCGGGTGCTGTCATCGTCAATGTTGATAATAATAATCCTGTTCCAGCAATAACAGCAGAAACCGAGTAAACAACTACATCGATGACAACTATACGCCTTTTGTATTTTTTTATTTTTATGTTATAATAATCAATAAAATCCTTTAGTTTAGTCAGACGTTCATATACTTGATTGTATCTGTAACGTTGAACGTCGATGTAGGACTGAGGTCTTTGGTGTTGATCCATTATTGTTATATTAAGTGACTAATTGTGGTGTTTCAGCTACAAATTCCAAACACCACCAGTAAGACGTTGCGGTTATTGTTTGATCATCTGCTTCCAGTAAAATATTTCTTCAGCATCTTTATTTAACACTATAGATACAACTCCAGAGAAAGCATCAGTTGAATGACGCCACGGAAATGTTGTAGTATAAATTTTAAACTTTGCAGAGCTAAAGATAGACAGTCTATACACACCAGTAACTTTTGCGGTATATTTAATAGTGTTATTTTGCTGTGACCATGTTCGTTAATCCTGATGCTACTGTGTACACGATATTGACGATCTGATTGTGAGGAATTTTAATCAGATTAGTTTTTTGAACAATATTAGGTATTCCACTAACAATATCATTAAGTTTCATGTTAACGTCAGCTAGTTTTATGTCAACGGTTGGTTGTTCCCAAAAAAATTCTTTAATGGTTTTGTTTATGTTTCTACGAAAATTTAAAAACGTTTCCACGTGTCTAGTAAAAGTACCATTGAGTGTAGTCATTTCGTCATTGATTGTTTTTAGCGAAGTTGTCGTAGGAATGTTGCTATCGTCTACATATTTCTTCGTTGCAGCGTCAAAATCTGATTCTGGTGTTCTAAGATTATTAATACCATTATTATTCATATTGAGAAATGCACGCATTATACCACCGTTGACTAACACATACTTAGATTCTTGATCATTGACATATTTTTTTTGTTGCGGCGTCTGTATCTACGGTTGGATTTCCAAGGTTTATAATTTTATTTCGATTCATGATAATGTTGTCCGTGAATGAATCACCAGCTTGCTTGATAAAATCGTTAACTGACTTACCAGAATCTTGTATTTTACCCTGATCGGAGAAAATAATGATATTATCAACAACTGCGGTAGGAATTCGTACGAGTACATCTGTCAGTTGTATGTTACTCGTTTTTAATCGTCCTTGTTTATCCTGAAAAACAATGACTTCATTTTGATCCACACTTGTAATATTTAATAAATCATCGATTTCATTTCTGAGTTGATCAAGAGTTGCATATTTAGATAAATCAGCTTGCTTCTGAGCTTTACGAGATCTTCCGTAAATATCTACCATTATATTTATCAATGTCTGTTTAAATGTGACAATGGGGTATATTCATGCACGACTTTATGAGGTGGTTTTGTTGATTTTGATATAGCATCAAGTACATTAAGTACTTCACGACCACATATTGGTGGATCAGTTAATGTTTGTGTTGGTAACGTTGAATACCAAATTGTTACAATATTATTGCTGACATAATGATGAAATTCCTTAGGTGGCGCTAATCCATATGAATCGAAATAAATAATTCCACGTGGATCAATTGCATATCCAACACAATGCCTGCCTGGTCCAGAGTTTTTATCGAGATTAATAATACCAGTTTCTAAATCGCTAGCGATTTTAGGTAATTGATCGCGCATAAAAACACCTCTGAAGTTTTTTATTTTTAGTTTTTTAGCGGCATTAAGTAAATCAAAATTGGACATAGGCGATATCAGTAAACTGTCCCGGGAAGTCTTAGACCCCTTCCGTACCATGAATGCGGGGTCCCGGGAAGTCTTAGACCCCTTCCGTAAGAATATGGGGTCCCTGGTAATCTTAGACCTCTTCCCTTTTTTTTTGATTCCCTGTCCGGTTGCTTTCTTTAATGCCATTCCAGCAGCGGTTCCAACAGCACCTAATGCAGTTGCTTTTGCAACAGCTGGGGCTGCAGCGGCTATTAATGCTGGTATAGCTGCAAGAAGTGGAAATATACCACCCGTCTTAGCAATATCTTTGATAGCTCCCACAGAAAGATTAAGTTTTATACCTTTATTTGATTTTTTGGCTTCATTGAAGTTTCTGAATTGACGCTCGGTCAACGATAATTTATTTGAACCGCTCATCTGTTCTTTTTTTAGCGATATTTTTATTCCACAGTTATTTTTTGATGCTGATTGTAGACTTTTAATCTGACCAGGAATCAGGGTAACACTAGCGTGATGATATGACATTATAATTATTATCCTGATTTTAAATCAAGTGATCTAATTACGTGTTACATATTTTCTACTGGGGCATCAACGACTCTCATTCGTCCACCAACACCTTCAAGTAACATTGTCTTATCGCTGAGTATAACGGCTATTACTCTATAATTAGCGATAACTCCTCGGTTTACGCGAGCTCGAAAGATTATGTCAACGACTGATTGTCTGGTTAAATCTAAATGTTCCAGCGAAAAATAATAAATCGGATATAAGGTTGTAAAATCTAACTGTGATATTTGTAAACCAGTATCAATGTTCTGATCACGCCCCATAAACGACATGAGACGATAATATACACGTGCTACATGATTATTTTCAAAATTTAGCAATATTTCTTCAGAAGGTTCTTGATGTCCGTTTATCCTTAAAGAAACTTCAGAAACACCGAGTTTATCAAAAATCATATTACTTTGTGTTTGATTATTTACTCGTGCAGCATTTTGAAACGCGATAAATATATGCCGTGGTGCAGAAACACCTTGCTGTGATGCTATCTGCCAAGTAAATAAACCATTAATGTTACTTTGAAAAGAATCTGTTGTCATTGTCAACCATGACAACGTTGATTTACCACCTTGACTCATAAAAGATAGCAACCGTTCTTCTTCAGATATTGACGGAGTCATCACCGGCATCCACAATGAAAGTTTGGTTAATATCACTTTACCATGAAGTGCTCTAGTTGCAGCATCATCAGCTCCTTCAACGTGCCATAATGCATCATCGTCGGCACCTTTTCGAAATAGTACAACTGTATGTTTAGCTCCAAAAATAACCTTTCTAACATTTCTACAAAATCCAAAGATGTGTGACAACGGAATTGCACATGAAAACGCTCTTCTATTTCCTTGTAACATTGCTCTACGTGTTGCAAATCCTAAACTGTAATTTGGATTCATCGCTGTAACTACACCAGCTGCATTTAGTGTTACGTTTTTATAATCAGCGTGGTCAGAAGTATCCTTTGCAAACATCATTGATGGACCAGCTGATCTTGAGTAATCATCACTATATCGCGCAAGACCAAGTATCATCGTGGCAACGTCGACGTTTTCATGACAGATCTCAATCTCTCGTCCATCAATGACATATGATGCGCTTTTAAATAACGCCATAATACCATTATTAACAAAACCAACACTAATATCGTCTCCATATGCAGTATTATCTGTTTTTAGAATTTCACCTTCAACCTCGATAAATGCTTCAGCGGGTAGAAAATATCTGCTTGTATCTTGAACCTGAAGTTCAACCCTTCCAGGTTGATTTGGAACTCGTGCGTCGTAAGAATAATATTGATAATCACGCACAGACTCATCCTTGAGTACTGGTGCATCCATATGTCGAACGCTGGATCAGATATACGTTTGAACATCTTTATTATAATTATTATCGTCTAAAACGAAGACCACTTCGGGAAGTGAGACCACTTCCTGCTATCAGACTAGCGGTTATATTTTTTTCTTTTCTGATAATGGTACATCAGCCAACTCTGCTAGTTTTTGATTAGCAGCTTGATTTATTATTTTACTAATATTTGCAGGCATTACTTCGGTGCTAGGTAATTTTACAGGTTGAGGTCGGACCGCAGGTCTGCGTATTAATCGTGTTAGTCTATCTTTGATCGCTGAGAATGCTTTACCAGCAAGATTACCAACAGCACCAATACCTTTTTCACGAACAACATCAATAGCTTTCATTGATAGTTGCTTTGCAATCGGTATTGCTTTTGGGGCTATCCTTCTAAACAGACCCTGAACAATATCGCCTAGTCCATCTCCGTAGGTTGTTTTGTATACTGGTAATCGAGAATTTACTGCCCTGACCATGGTTGGTCCACGTTGAGTACTATGTACGATCATTTTATTATAATAACTGTATTTAATTATATACTCAATCCAGTGACTTAGTCACTATGGTAGTCATCGGCGATTTCATTAATGAGGGACCGATATACATTAATATCCATAATTCCACCTGTAAATAATCGTTTACAAATATCAGCTGCTTCATTAATGATTTCTGGGGAATTATTACCAGCTCGTTTTCCCCCAATGAGGATTTCTAGTCGATCAACATCAGCAAGAACGTTATTGACAAGTAATAAGACCACTTCCTAAACCACTTCCAGTTGCGCTAGGAACATCATAATATTCTTCTTTCTCACTTGTTTCTTCTTTTGGTTTCGGTGATGTTTTTGGTGATCTTAGAAGATCACGAATTGATTCTTTCAACGTTTGTGGTTTTTGTTGTTGTTGTTGTTGTTGTCGTCTTTGTTGCATTAATTGTTGTTGTTGTTCTGGCGACATTTGTATATACGAAATATAACTATCTACTGCATGAATATATTCCATATATTTTGGATCATCATTTCTGGCCTGATCAACTTTGTAATACGTATGAAATAACCATTTGTACCAGGTTTCACGACTTACAGCTTTATCAGCATATTCAGGTTTTAAAAACCGTCCTCGATCATTATAGCTTTTCACAGCAATCTCAGCTAATCCTCCTACACTTTTAACCCCTGTAATACTAATAATAGCGTCTTCGGTAAATTTGTCACTTATATCAGTTCTTTCTCTTGTTTGTTCTTCTAGTTTTTCTGGTTCTTGTGTACGATCCTTTATATCACCTATTTCACCACGAACTTGTTGAATACCTTCAAGTATTTCTCGCATTGGTTGAGCAGCAGCTATTTCACCTGGAAGCTTCAGTAAAATCTTTTTCGTTTTCTTAGTTCGCTCTGCTATTTTTCCAGTTGCTTCAGCGGTTTTCTCTAACGTAGGAAGAAGACTTTTAGTTGTTTCTGTAATAGGTTTAAATAACTGTTTTGTATCCTCTGCAAATTCCACCTGAGACTCCTGACGTGATTGTAGTTGTTGTTTAACTAAATCACGGACGGGTAGATATTTTCTAATTGCCTGTAATCGCTCTCGAGCTAATCTAGCTGAATGTGGTTCTCCAATATTCATTTATTAATAATATTTATACTGGTTGTTTAATTTATAGCAGCAGAGAGGGTGAATGACCAATACTGAGTGACCAACGCGTAAATGAAATCGCATAAAAATTTGAAAAAAATACGTCAATTGATAACAAAAACTGAGCTAACCCAAACGATTTATTATCCGTTCTCAACCGTATGGAAATAGTCAAGTTAGAGGCTTTGGTTTAGCGTCATTTGACCTTTTTTTAGCCTTCGTAGGAACCTTTATTTTTGTAAAATAAGGTCTCTACACAAATTGGTCTGTTCACCCTCTCTGCTGCTATATATATATATATATATATATATATATATATATATATAAGCAAATGTTTCTCTCTCATGAAAATAACTATTTAAATAAGCACATGTACATTTTAGAAATACATACTGAAATACATTATTCTATTAGGAGGATTTAAGTGCATATATAAATTTCTGTTTCATCCATCCAATAACTATATTTTTTGTTTACATAGTAGTTAATGATCACTTCTGTTTAGATGCACCTTTGGGCTATTCTGCAAAAATGTGGCATGCAGTAAAGTTTATATCAGTACAGTATTACACTTTTTCATAAACCACCATTAGGTACAAAAGTAGAGGGATGTTATACACTGAATTTACAAAAACAGGACTTTTTCACATCCTTAATAAATAGGCTAAAAAAAGGATGCTAAACAAACAAGTAATAAATGTAAAGAATTACACTAATAAATCCAGAACTCAAACTTGAACATATATTTTCTAGTCTGTTAATATGTAGGTTTGAAATACTGCATGTACATTATTTTAAAGGATTTAACTCGGTCAACAGATTGAATGTGGGCAGAAAGTGAGTTCCATATTTTTGCCCCTGAAGACTGCAGACTTTCTTTGAATTGTTCTTGGTACTTATAAATTGTTGTTAAAATTCAGTCTTAGATTATAGGGAGAAGACATTTTGTAATAAATTAGTCATGTACTCTAGACAATCTCCTTTGATACATTTAAGTACCAGAACTGCTTACAGAAAATTTATTCTCTTGTCTATTTTTAACTGTTTTAATTTGTGAACATGCCTGGTAATGATGCATCATTGAGGACATCAAGAATCAGCTGAGCTGCTTGTTTTTGAAGCTTGTAAATTCTGGCTGGCTGGGAACAAGTACAGTTTCCCCATATTGTTGAACAGTAGTCTATTGTTGGATATGACATTGCTATTTTAATTTGTTCAGAGTAAATTGGTCTGTAATTATTTTCTTTTAATATCAAGAACATTGTGATTATTCTGATTAAAGGATACATAATTGTTTTTAAGATTCATTAAACTTATTTGTCTTCAACCGCAGGGCAGAATATTATGTGCAAACATAGAAAAGATATTTGCATGGAAATTGGTTCAGATCAGTCATGTGATCGAGAGAAAATTATTTAATTTTTCTTAGAGCTGTATTTGTGGTATATTATGGGGGTTTCTTTGTTCTTTTTTTAAATTTTAAGACCTTGCCTTCATCATACCTTGTGAGAAATTTTTTAAAATTAATTGAACAGTTTTTGAGAAATCATTGAAAATTATCAGCAACTCAGATGATGTTGGATAGTAAATAATTAGCATACATTATAACTACACAATGTTCTCTGTGAAATGTACTTATATGCCCGGCTCTTCTGTTCATAGAAGTAACAGCCATATTAGATGCACCAACTTCAATGGATATTTATGTCTATGTGATATTTTATCAGAATTAGACCTACATGTAATCTGTCATCTCACTGTGCTACCTACCATGATCTGCATGTCATCTGTCATTACACTGTGCTACCTAACATGATCTACATGTAATGTCATCTCACTGTGCTATCTAACATGATCTACATGTAATTTATCATCTCAATATGCTACCTAGCATGACCTACATGTAATCTCTTATCTCACTATCTCACTGTACTACCTTGTGTGAGCTACATGTAATCTGTCATCTCACTGTGGTACCTGATATGATCTACATGTATTATGTTGTCTCACTCTGCTACCATGTGTGATCTACTTGTAATCTGTCATCTCACTGTGCTGCTTTCCATGGTCTACATATAATCTGTCATCTGACTTTACTACTATGTGTGATCTACATGTAATCTGCCATCTCAGTGTGCTGCTTTCCATGATCTACATGCAATGTCATCTCACTGTGCTGCCTTGCATGATATACGTGTAGTCTATAATGTCCCTGTGCTACCATATGTGATCTATATGCAGTCTGTCATCTCACTGTGCTACCTAACATGATCTACATAAACCTGTCATCTCACTGTTCTACTTACCATGATCTATGTGTAATCTGTCATCTCAATGTGATGCCTAACATGATCTAGACATAATATGTTGACTCACTGTGCTACCTAACATGATCTACATGTCATCTGTCATCTCACTATACTACATAACATTATATGTAATCTGTCATCTCACTGTGCTGTGTAACATGATCTACATGTAATCTGTCATGTCACTATACTACCTACCATAATCTAAATGTAATCTGTCATCTCACTGTGCTACCTTGCATTATCTATATATAATCTGTCATTTCACTGTTCAACTATGTGTGATATACATGTGATCTGTCATCTCACTGTGCTACCTAACATGATCTACATGTATTATGTTGTCTCACTGTGCTATCTTGCATGATCTACATATAATCTGTCATCTCACTATGCTACCTACCATGATCTACATGTAATCTGTTATCTGAATGTGCCACCTTGCTTGAACTGCTTGTAATCTGTCATCACACCCTGGTACCTAATATGATTTACATGTATTCTGTTGTCTCACTGTGCTACCATGTGTGATCTACATGTAATCTGTCATCTCACTGTGCCACTTTCCATGATCTACATGCAATCTGTCATCTCACTGTGCTGCATTGCATGATCTACATGTAATCTATCATCTTACTGTGCTTCCAGATATGATCTACATTTATTATGTTGTTTCACTGTGCTACCTAGGATAATCTACATCTAATCTGTCATCTCAATGAATGTTCTAATTTCCATGATCTACATGTATTCTATCATCTCACTGTTCTACCTTGTACGATCTACATGTAATCTGTCATCTCACTGTACCATTAATATTAATGTACTGCAATACTAATTATACATTAAAAAAATCCAGTTTATTTTATTTTATTTGGTGAATAGGTTTAATTAAAAATACCATTAGTGAAATAATTTCAAAGCTGTCATACTAAATTTTTTTACCATAATATAAACATTTAAACATTTATAAAATTATCCAGCATTAAACTAAGACAACTTGAGATCTCATGCAAACAAAAATCAATATTCTGCCTAGAGACCAAAATATTGACCTTTTTTGTTGCTTATCACAATACTTTCTATTGACCCAGCACAGGGAGTTATAGGCAGTGATGGCCATGAATTTAAATATCTCACATTTAATACTTATCGCTTTCTTGTCTATCAGAACTATAATAACTGTAACATTGTCACAAACTTGCACTATCAGTTGCAAGCACTTGGTGTTCACAAAATATATTTGAAATTCTGCTTCTAATGAGTTATACTTGGGCTGAGAATATTTATATTATATTATTCTCCCCACCTCTCTTTTTTTTTTCTCTCTCTCTCTCTCTCTCATACACACACACAGACACACACAAACACAGTCACATACTTTAAGTTTATGCAAATATTAGGGATAAATCAAACTCTGCTCTTTATAAATTTTTGTGGTAGACTGGTACCAATATTCATTACTTAAGTAAGCAGAGCAGGGTCTAATATGAAAAATGTATGTAGCAATTAAAAATAAGTTCACTGGCTGCATTTGCACTATGTGTAGCAATAGTGTGTGTGATTTGGATTTTTAACATAGCTTTAACAATGTTTCTGTGATATTCTGTGATGTCTGCAGTGTGGCAGTTTATAGTGATATCTAGCACTAGGGCATCATGCCACAGACATGTAGCATCATGTCTCACTGAGTCACATTATCCTGACACCAGTCTGAACTGTCCTAACACTAACCACTTAATGCTGAGTGCCTAGAAAGTCAGCTTCTAGTACATGTACCATTTTTACAAGTCTTTGGTATGACCAGGCCGGGATATGAACCCATGACCTCATGCATCCAAGGTGAACACTAACTACTTAGGCCACTGGAGTGGTCTGTGTGGTAATAAGTCCACCTGCTGCATTGGCATAAGGAGTAGGTGTGTGGTTGGGGTAACTGGACTGGGAAACATCAGCTAATCAAAAAGCTAAACAGTTTCTTTTGCTAGCTTTGTAATTGCCTTAGCAAGGTTAATTGACTGGGTATGCTGGTATGGAGCCTGAGTAGACATAAAAATGTAAGGATGATGCACAGTAGTACATTGATAATATTGTGAATGGATAGTTTCAGGCTGTATCACTATGGAACTAATGAAAGATTCTGAAAGAGAAATGAGATTCAAAATTTGTATGCTGTAGTTTTAGTTAAGGTGGGAAAAGTTGATAAATGATTGACATCATTTCTTCAAAATTGAAAGTCTTGTTGACAGAATACTTTGTATTAAAATAAACACACACGCTGTAATTATTCCCTGCTCCCTAATCCTACCCTCATCCCCAATGAAAATTTGCTGGTTTTGTGCAAATTGAACTATTGAATCAAACTAGATGTATTTGATAGAAGCTTCTAGCCTCTCCTGACCAGAGTAGATTCTTACAACCTTGATCTAATTATCAAGGTCAGTGACAACATTCTGTGCTCAAAAAATGACATTAGTTTCATGTAAGATCAATCTAAAATCCAAATTTATCAGAGTGTTCTTGTTTTGATGACTTTCAAGTTTATACGAATGGTACTGTTCCACCATCAGATATTGTCAATCTAGGTAGAGAAAAAGCTTTAAATGATTTTTTGTCAGGAACTGCAACAGAATTCAACCAAATTTGATTAAAAGCATTGATATTTAGAAGGTTTTACAGGTTTATAAAGTTGATGCTGATCAACCATCAAGCATGACTGACATTACTTAAATTAGAAAAAATTTAATTGATGTCTTCAATGTGTTATGACTCTATGGTCTTAAGCTAAGTAACAGAAAAGAGTGAAAACCAATAAGTTTTGGAAAATTTAACAAATACTTTATTTCCCTCGAATACAAAGTGAAAATTTAAAAAGAACTTACAGTATTGTGAATTAAATCACAAATAGTCTTAAAAGTTCTATCGCAAGTCCAAATGTATTAAGTTCCAATTGAATTCCAGTTGTGTTCCAAATAAATTCCAATATTGAATTTGTTGATTTCAGTAGCTTTAAATGTGCTAATGTACTAATGACCTGGAATGTGGCAATTTGATAACAGTCTTTTGATGTATCACACTGACATAATCCAAAATGTCTTCTACTGAATTCAATATAATTCCAAATTAATCATTTAGTCCAAGAATCTTCTTGAGGACATTGTAATCCCAGTTAATAATTATTTGAATAAATAAATCAATCCAAATTAAACACTGAGCACAGGAATAAGACTGATTCCACTTCAGATGTTAAGACAAGAATAAGGAATGTTTAAAGTAAACAACATTGATATAAAAGCTATGACACAATAATAGAGCCAGGATATGGGTCAGTCTCCTCTCTAAAACATTAAAAGTTGTCAACACGTTTAGGAATTTCCAAGTGGAAAACTGATGTCCTAGACTAAGATTCAAATAAACATGCTTACCTCCATTAATAAAGATCTGAATATTTATTCTATAATCAGATAAATTTTTAGCTATGTACTGTATTATATTGTTTACAAAATAAATGTCACTGATCTGAGATATTAACTTGATTTTGGACTAAGGTCAATTACAAAATACAGATATACATAACATATAATCATGGAGACAAGTCAACAACAGTACAAATTAAATATACATAACAAATACCCACATTTGAGAGCATCCTGAAGTGCTTTCAGATTCACAGAAATTAAATCCATCAGTCATAAAATATGGCATACATAGATTACTTTGAACAATTTAATGAAAAACTGTATGCCCACAAGACATGTTTTATTCAGGTCTGAGGAAGTCAAACATGTAAGATAACTATTACAGTGTGTATATGATGTGATGCTCCATTTCCATTTGAACATTCTATGTAACCTCTATGACTACATAAAAACAACGTACACCTCTCCCTCGATAACTCGCGCACATTGGAGTCCAAAAACACAGACCACACTATAAGCGAGGGCGCGAGTTACTGATGGACCTCCAAAAATCCGCTAAACATCCAGAAAACCACGTGGTTGGGGTTGAGGGGAGGGGAAACTGGGTTGTTTAATGGCTGAATCCTCGTTTTATAATCGAGTCGAGAAAATCGTCAATAAAGTGCTTTTTCTGATGAAGTTGTTCGTTATTATCTATATATCACATTTATTTTCAAAATGTCCAACATCTGAAAGATCGATAACATGACTGCAACTGGTTTCAACAACCAAACACGGTATGCGAGAACATTCGTGTATTACGTTACGGCTTTTTGTTTTGTTGATTAGTCTGGTTCCCGTAGTGTTGTAAAATAGTATTTAACGAAACTAGGAGTGTACGGAGCAGGGAACCAGACTAACTGTTGATGCACTACCAAACGAGATTCCTTTTTATCAAAAACACGTAACATTTATTTCGCCAGACAATCGTCTACGTCGAAACTCAATTTTTGTATTTTTCAATTAGTAAAATATTCATGCCGTCATTTCATTGCAAAAGTAATAGTAAAACTTCTTATCATGCTTAAGGATATCTCTATGTTCGATTTCAAAAATTCTCTGAAACTCGTTTTTCCCACAACGGTCCGTATCTGTGAAACGAAGCTCATTATTTTACGAAGTACTCATTTCGTTTGGCTGCCTTGCTATCTTTAATCACATTTATGATTGAGCAGGTAATTTTTAAGGTAGTTTAATTAGATATGTACACAATAAAATGTATCACAGTGTTCGATTGATCAACTGAAATGAGTTACCAGACATACAACCGGTGCCGCTGGTTCTTAAGCATGTAGGATTTGTATGTCTTTTGGCTTTTTTTTTTTATTCCACCTGCTTTATTTGATTCAGAAGACATAATTACCGTGATAATAGAAAAGGAGGCCCTCTTTTTATTTAGTGCAACAATACAACAGATGCTTACGCTAGCACGATATCAAAACACGGTGGGCACTTAATTAGGTTCTCAGCGAAACGCTCGCGGACATAGCTGTTACAGTAGATTGACACATTTTACGTTTAATTACAAGAGGACACATTGCATTTATGGTGATTACACTTTAAAGGAACTGAAAGATAGAACTAGAACGCAAATTTCAATTGATTAAAAAATTTATTTAATTGGTATTTATTTATTAAAGTACTACCTCCACTTGGCGTAAGTGACATTTTCATTGATCGAAATGTCCTTGAATATTGTTAATTTTGGTTTACTAAGAATGTCATTTGAAAAGAAAATGTAACAAATTACATGTCTTGTTATATTAAAAGTCGTTATTTCATAATGTTGATTAAATTTCCAGATCCTATCTACCGTTTGCGACCATAAAACGAGCGGTATATCAAGTTTCCGTTACCAATTTCGATCGCGATTTTCTTCAAGTTCAACCAATAGGGATCAACTTTTTGGTATTTTCTGGTTTAAAAATTGGGATCAACGCCTGACCCCGCGTTATAAGCGGGTTCGCGAGTTATCAGGGCGCGAGTTATCGAGGGAGTGGTGTATTAGTGATATGTGATGACCCAGTCCACCATTGCTGTGCACCCAGTTTAGCTCATGATACCAGTGTAAAAATGGTTAGGTATAGAAATTGAACCTTTGACAGAATATAACACGTCTCATGACTGGGAATTGAATTAGAGGTGATATTGCCAGATACCGCAGAGAAACATCAAGGCAAATAATGACTGTTATGTGATGATGATGAAGAGATAAAATGTAATGATGACTTTCACAGGTCAAGGTTAGATATCATGTATGGTAATGCAAATATTTTATATGGTCAGGTAACGAGCCAATACATGTCAGTTAAAACTTAGATAGGCTTGCAAGGAACACATTCTACTGGTAGAGAATAACTTGTTAGTTACACATGGTAGACTTTAGAGATAGATTTTGGGATACCAACACATTTATGCAGTCATTTCAAGGAGTAACTCTTGCTCCTTAGAAGCTTTAACCAGACCAAAAAGATGTATCAAAATAAACTGATGAACGATTACAAGTCCTGTATTAAAACACCTATACCAGAACTATTGTATAAATTGAAAATGAAATGCATATATGTCACTCATTGCACTCAAAATATTGTTCCACTTCTCTATAATGATGTAAATTAATTGATATTTTCACCAAATATTGGACCAAAAATTTGCTCCAAATGTTGGACCAATATATCAGTCTGCTAGTTTCAAGGATAACAATGTTTATTAAAAAGAAAACAATGACAAGTGGTTTATCAATGTGCAGTTATTTTTTTATTAGTGTCCAGTAAAATACCAAACAAGTTCAACATGGGTTAAATTGACGAGACACTGTTTTTGAACATTCTAATCCATGAGTAATGATAATTGAATGAAGCTGAATTCAGCTATTTAACATGAGCATGTTAACAGATAAGAAACTTTAGAATATATTTACAACTTCTGGTGAAGACTTTAAGTATATTTTGGTCACTGTGTGTGTGTCACTGGAAAGACTGCATCTCCATTTCCTTGGCAGTGAATTTGTTCGTGTAGCTGGAGTGAAAATATATCATTGATTATTCACTTCATTTGTTTCTTTTCTGCTAGTTCACAGAGTGGCATAAAATATAATGATATTTTTCACCAAGTTGATAACTGCAGATGAGGAAAATAGATGGAAATATTTCTTTCTGTAAGATAGGAAACAAACATTTCTACCAATCCAAGACTCTCTTACACTTTGATTAAATGTAGTAAATGATGGCATTCCATTGGCTGATAAACAATCTCTGTTAGCACATGACCAAAAAAGAAGAGAAAATTAGTGAAAATTAAGTAGAGAAGAAGTACTTTCATGATGACTATGTTCCTCATGCACACCTCGCTGTGCCACAGACACTCATTGTCCCGGTAATATATCGCTACTTGCACATTGAGAATGTGCCCTTGATACATGTTGCATGACATTTGTGTTCCCTTATATCTATGACAGGGTGATTTATGGCAATTTGGAAACATCGAATCATAAAATAAACAAAAATCATTTATATTGGTGCTCATAGTTGATTTGGCTGGTGCATTTTATTTTTTGTAAATAGGTTATATTTCGGTCAAGTTTACACCTTTGATTAAAAAAAATTCAGACACCAAACCCTCTAATGTCAAAACAAGTCAATTCTATTGCCACTCCTCCACCAACCCATACTTCAACCTTTGCAAAATTTGCTTTGCCAGTGATGCAGTTGATATAATCATAAATATTGCATTGACTATTTCATCTATTGCAAAGCCTTTTTAAAACAGTTTTTTCTGACTTTTACATAATGGCAATTTTTCATTAATTGTTTCTTTGATTTTTTTCTTAAATATTTTCTTTTAAAACTCACTTCAACTGTATTAGATGTCCAACTTATTGTACATCATTAGTTTTGGTACTTTTCAACTATTCTTGCAATGCAAT
Source organism: Megalonaias nervosa (assembly GCA_016617855.1). Lineage (NCBI taxonomy): Eukaryota > Metazoa > Mollusca > Bivalvia > Unionida > Unionidae > Megalonaias > Megalonaias nervosa. The sequence continues at coordinate 20,184 of JAECUM010017866.1, read as the reverse complement.
ATGTTTGGCTGCATATGTGTCTCTAATTTCTTTTTTAATCTCTTCAAATTGTTTTCATGCATTGAAATATAAGATGTCATTAGCAATATTTTTGGCTTTACAATTTATAATTCATATAACCCTCTAATTCTCTTTCCTCTTATGCAAAAAATAATCTCTTTACTGTAGAAGAAAGTTTTCTAATTTTGTTTCATTTTGATAATCTATTACATTTTCCACTTCTAATATTTGGTGACTGAACAGTATATTTGTGTGTTTTGGGCATCTTGTTATCCACATAGATTTGTATTTGCTTTCTGATGGTAGCTGTTAATTCTAGTGTGTATTTTGAACTTTATGCTAACATTGCCACTTCTTGTAATACACAGAACACATCTCCTTGATATGCAGGGATAACAAATGATCTTGTGTTATGTATATGTACTTAAATTGCTTGTGTGTTAGTTTTAAAATTCTTTTTTTATTTTAATTTTGTTTAATTACATTTTATTGTAATGATTATTTTCACGGGATTCGATATTTTTTCAAGTAAATTCTGTTTATTTAAAACGTAAAACCTATTACAGAAGCATTGCTTTTAGCTCACTCTAGTACACAGTTTTGTAAACATCGAGTGATAACGATTGGCTATTTCCAAGGTCATTCCGGCCCATGTGTTAGCTGAGTTGTAAACAAGCTTTTTATTTATTTATTTTCAGTGTGAGAATTTGGTCCTTAGGTAGGGCTATTCTTGCATAGGTGATTAATGGCATTTTATTTTATTGCGATGTTCAAATTAGTAAATCACGTAGCCTATCACGTGGAATACCATGTGATCTAAAATCGAGGCTTAAAACAGCTATTTTCTACTAGATCGGGTCAGTGTCGTTCTTAACACCTTGAGGAAACAAGGTGTTTCTAATTGTTGTAGCCAGGTTGATTTTCATTTGTTTTTGGAATTTAATAATTTATTCTCTAGCAAACTAAACCAGTGTACGTTTTTGTAAAAAAAATTCTGGGAGAAAGAAATTCAGTGAAAATTTATTCTGGAGTTATACGGAAACATAAACTGTGATTCAATCGAGGATCTGTTACTACCAGTACAACGGTCTCATCTGACGTCATCGTCTCCATATTGGAATTTCATCGAGATTCGAACTTGGATTTTATTAGAACTGTTTAGTGATAGGACTTATATTTTTCATTCTTAGGATTAAATTTTGGATTATATTCACAAACGTAACACTTGAAACATGAATTTGGAATAAATATCTGAATGCAATTTTAGCTTTTTCCAAAATTTGTACCTTCTGTCTATTTGGATCCATCTTTTATTTTTGAGCTAGCTTTATGAGATTATTTACTTAAGAAACTCATACTCAGTTTCCATCTGTATCATAACATATAACTTTCAGTCTTTAATTCTAAGATCATGTATCATCAACTGATATTGTTATTCAGCCATTATTAAATCACACATATGTCTTATTTGTAACTATTGATCATTACTGCTTGATGACCTAGCTGAGGAATTGTAAAAGCTTCTCATAATGAATCTAAATATGATTTCATATTTGCAATGCATTCATAGCCACTTCTTGTGTAATCTTCACAGTATTTACCACCGGTCACAGCCATTTTTTGGTAAATAAAATAAGGAAGAATTTAGTCCTGATAAATGGACAGAGTGTTGCTGTTGACAGTGTGTACTAGAGGTGCCGACAGTTGGAAAAAAAAAGATTTATGGAAGACGAAAATAGAAACAATCCCACTACTCGAATTGGAAGAATACCTGCTGGGATTGAACATTGCTGTTACAAGTGGAACATGCAAACAAGATAATAGGTATAAATTTAACTGAAAGAAACAATATAAATGAAAACATTCAGAGAATATCTGTCAGTGATATCACTACTAAAATGACTAAATCATATATGCTGAAATTTTTACAGTTGCCTCACTGTTTAACATTGTTTAACATATTTCTACCAACCAATAACTTCTTTTTTTAAAAGAAAAACTGAAAAATAACTGCATAGTTTTAAATGGAATAATTTATTCCACTGGATTTTTTCAATTTAAACTGGGATTGCAGGGTACCTTTATCTGCATTGAGTGTTAGGTTTAATAACATTAGATGATATCGATGTTAAAAGGACCGTACAGAGCACTATAGCATAAAATGTTGGAGACTGCAAAACACAACCCTGAAGCCTTTCTGCAAAGAACAATGTTGAAGCAGAAAATCCTTAATATATAATTATGATCAATATTTTGTTGTTAATGATTTTGTTCCCTTTAGAACAATTGCTACAATGTCCCTTATTACAGGGGTAGATGCTTTTAGCATTCTAAGCATATACCAGAGATACAACCATGTCAGAGTCATGTGCTGTAGGCACAATCACGTAATAAAGTATTTCAATGATAAAATACAAGCAATGCCGTGGCATACAATCATTTGTTTCTGTTTTCACTAGCTTTCATATAACTTATGTCTGACCAATTGAAACATTTTTTATGTTGCTCTGGATTAGACAAATCAAATGAAATAACATCATAAATATAAAGCTCATTTTACTCAATCTGTCTCAGGTTTTGTAACATGTAGCAATCTTTAAAAACAAATTAAATAGATTGTACAGTTTTCATTATTGTTGTATCTTTATTTAATGTAGTCTTTGTTGTATCTTTATTTAATGTAGTCTTTGTTGTATCTTTATTTAATGTAGTCTTTGTTGTATCCATGAACATAACATTTATTTGTCTCACCAAGGTATGGCCTTTCCTCTGATCTATTCAACATTTATTTGTCTTTCCAAGGTATGGCTTTTCCTCTGATCTATTCAACATTTATTTGTGTTTCCAAGGTATAGCCTTTCCTCTGATCTATTCAACATTTATTTGTCTTTCCAAGGTATGGCCTTTCCTCTGATCTATTCAACATTTATTTGTCTTTCCAAGGTATGGCCTTTCCTCTGATCTATTCAACATTTGTCTTTCCAAGGTATGGCCTTTCGTTTGATCTACTCAACATTTATTTGTCTTTCCAAGGCATAGCCTTTCCTCTGATCTATTCAACATTTATTTGTCTCTCCAAGGTATAGCCTTTTGTTTGATCTATTCAACATTTATTTGTCTTTCCAAGGTATGGCCTTTCCTCTGATCTATTCAACATTTATTTGTCTTTCCAAGGTATGGCCTTTCCTCTGATCTATTCAACATTTATTTGTCTTTCCAAGGTATGGCCTTTCCTCTGATCTATTCAACATTTATTTGTCTTTCCAAGGTATGGCCTTTTGTTTGATCTATTCAACATTTATTTGTCTCTCCAAGGTATGGCCTTTTGTTTGATCTATTCAACATTTATTTGTCTTTCCAAGGTATGGCCTTTTGTTTGATCTATTCAACATTTATTTGTCTTTCCAAGGTATGGCCTTTTGTTTGATCTATTCAACATTTATTTGTCTCTCCAAGGTATAGCCTTTTGTTTGATCTATTCAACATTTATTTGTCTTTCCAAGGTATGGCCTTTCCTCTGATCTATTCAACATTTATTTGTCTCTCCAAGGTATAGCTTTTGTTTGATCTATTCAACATTTATTTGTCTTTCCAAGGTATGGCCTTTTCTCTGATCTATTCAACATTTATTTGTCTTTCCAAGGTATGGCCTTTCGTTTGATCTATTCAACATTTATTTGTCTTTCCAAGGTATGGCCTTTCCTCTGATCTATTCAACATTTATTTGTCTCTCCAAGGTATGGCCTTTTGTTTGATCTATTCAACATTTTTTTGTCTCTCCAAGGTATGGCCTTTTGTTTGATCTATTCAACATTTATTTGTCTTTCCAAGGTATGGCCTTTCGTTTGATCTATTCAACATTTATTTGTCTTTCCAAGGTATAGACTTTCCTCTGATCTATTCAACATTTATTTGTCTTTCCAAGGTATGGCCTTTTCTCTGATCTATTCAACATTTATTTGTCTTTCCAAGGTATGGACTTTCCTCTGATCTATTCAACATTTGTCTTTCCAAGGTATGGCCTTTCGTTTGATCTATTCAACATTTATTTGTCTCTCCAAGGTATGGCCTTTCCTCTGATCTACTCAACATTTATTTGTCTTTCCAAGGTATGGCCTTTTGTTTGATCTATTCAACATTTATTTGTCTCTCCAAGGTATGGCCTTTCCTCTGATCTATTCAACATTTATTTGTCTTTCCAAGGTATAGCCTTTTGTTTGATCTATTCAACATTTATTTGTCTTTCCAAGGTATGGCCTTTCGTTTGATCTATTCAACATTTATTTGTCTCTCCAAGGTATGGCCTTTTGTTTGATCTATTCAACATTTATTTGTCTCTCCAAGGTATAGCCTTTTGTTTGATCTATTCAACATTTATTTGTCTTTCCAAGGTATGGCCTTTCCTCTGATCTATTCAACATTTATTTGTCTCTCCAAGGTATGGCCTTTTGTTTGATATATTCAACATTTATTTGTCTTTCCAAGGTATGGCCTTTCCTCTGATCTATTCAACATTTATTTGTCTTTCCAAGGTATGGCCTTTTGTTTGATCTATTCAACATTTATTTGTCTTTCCAAGGTATGGCCTTTTGTTTGATCTATTCAACATTTATTTGTCTTTCCAAGGTATGGCCTTTCGTTTGATCTATTCAACATTTATTTGTCTTTCCAAGGTATAGACTTTCCTCTGATCTATTCAACATTTATTTGTCTTTCCAAGGTATGGCCTTTCCTCTGATCTATTCAACATTTATTTGTCTTTCAAAGGTATGGCCTTTCCTCTGATCTATTCAACATTTATTTGTCTCTCCAAGGTATGGCCTTTCCTCTGATCTACTCAACATTTATTTGTCTCTCCAAGGTATGGCCTTTCCTCTGATCTACTCAACATTTATTTGTCTCTCCAAGGTATGGCCTTTCCTCTGATCTACTCAACATTTATTTGTCTCTCCAAGGTATGGCTTGTTCTCTGATCTACTCAACATTTATTTGTCTCTCAAAGGTATAGCATTTCCTCTGATCTACTCAACATTTTTTTGTCTCACCAAGGTATAGCCTTTCCTTTGATCTATTCAGCAAATATTTGTCTCTCCAAGGTATAGACTTTCCTTTGATCTACTCCTCTCTATACCATTTCTTTTCTAAATGTTTGCTTATGCCTTTTATCAGTAAGTTGGCAGTAAGCACCAGGTTAACTTTGGAATACAAAGGGACATGTTTTAAATTCTTGTCTTTGGTGACTCTAATAAATTTGAAATTAATTACAAATCACCTTGCAATTAATCATTCTTTCGATGTAGATTTAGATATAAAGAGGGACATAAAGTATAATACAATATTGTCATCTCATACCAAAGGTAGTATGTGTAAGAGGCACAATCACCAGGAAATCAGTTTCATAACAGCCAAAAGGAACCACGCAGAACTGAATTTGCCAGGCAACTTGGAAACCGTTCACAAAAATTATAACAAAGCCAAAGCTAAACATCAAAAGCAAAAAAAAAAAACATCATAAGATAAAGTAGATGATGCAACTTCACAAAGCTTACAAAAATAACTTTTTATTGTAGGTTTTTTTTATGGGAGGTGATGTATTTGTTGTAGGTGTTTTCTTTATTTGGTCAAATGGTAAAGTTGATTCTTCACGTGGTCTTTAACATACAGTTGGGAAAGATGTTGAAAAGAGGTGGTGAAATTATTCTCTCCTGTTTATTTTAGACAGTTCTCAACTATCAGATAGCAAATGGACTATATCAGATTTGTTACTCAGGTAATGTTATGAAAAAGCACACCTTTACTTCCAGATAAATTGCATGGCAAGCAGTATGAATAATAAAATATAACATAATATTTTAGCACAATAAATGCCATCATAGGGAAAGTACATAACTGTACACAAGCAGGAAAAATACCTAAGGAGTTAATACTTCAACCCAACATTAAACCGTAACAAATTATACATTATCAATTCCAAGTTAAGTCTACATATATTGATTGTTGCATGAATTTTATTATTGTCCTTTGACATGAGGGTCAGAGGAGATGATGATAACGCATTGGTGAAATTATTTGGGTCATTACACGTGAAAGGATCTTTATAAGTTGAATGACTATAACATCTTTGTAACATGCAAATAATTGTGTTTACCTGTTTCTGTTACGACAAATAGGCTCGAACAAGGTAGTATGAATGATTAAATTGAGAAAGTTGATATATGTGTTAGGTAATGCACAGAATGCTGTTACTGAAACTATGCAGTTTGAAGTATATGAGAAAAAGGTGTAAAATGCCATTAGACTTTCGTATTCTAACAATATTGAAATACACTATATCCAATGGTGCATCCCCACCAATGGTGCATCAGCCGGGTCCATGAATCACTGGGTGTTTTGCCCATCATCCTGGAACACCATCCCGATGGTCGGGTGGCAGTGTTAATCAGTCACCACCGGTTAATGATGGGCAGCAGTCCTCACGCTTCATCCATAGCCAGCTGGATGCTCTTTCATCAGTTTTGCCCAGTGCTTGAACCGCCACTTTCCGGTTCTTTCTTGTTATCCATAGAGCACTGAGCATCTTCAAGATCGATTGAGTAGGAAACCCTATACTGCCCACCTCTAATGGCAACAACCAAGTACTCCATCCCTTGCTCTTGCATGTCTCCATTAGCTCTGCACAATTGCAACTTTCTTTAATGGGCCTCATCACACCTCTCCTCCCAAGGTACAATTAGCTCAATGGCCACCAGCTGCTTCATAGACTCTGACCAAATCACTACATCTGGAAGTAGCGAGTCTGGACAATTTCCAGGAAATCCGGTTTATTCTCGAGGTCCATACGCATGTCTCGACTCTCTGTTTCATTTAGCATTTTCCCTCCCTTGTGGTGCGGTGTTGCTGGTTCTTCCCTCTTTGCCCAAGTTGATAAATCTTTGCCTGGTGACTGCGGTCTCCCTAAACACGGTAATGTACAGAAATGGGCAGTAATGGAGATGAAAATACTGTAATGTAAGCGAAATTCCAGGAATGGAGTAAATTAATGGAACTAGTTTTATAAGATTTATATATAAACCTATTTTATACTCATATTCTTACATTAGTCCTGTTTCATAATCGCTTCTGCTCCACACTTCTTTATCTTTACTTCTTACATCTTTTAGAGTTTTCTCTCTTCAGGTTATCCTCTTTTCTTCTTGTACCTATACTCCATTGTACAATAGCTCAAAATCTAGCTGTTTTAATCCTTTATACCAAGGACACGACTTGTGTAGAAAAAAGAATTGTAAGGCAAGTTGACAAGCACAAAATTTCTGCTCCAAGTTATTTTACATTTGTTAATCCTTCTTTCTCGTATGGATATCCAACAGAAAATTTCCATTATTTTTTTTTCAATGCAGAATATTTAGTGAAACATTAAATGAACTTTATCGCAGATTATCAGTAATAAATACTGTTTCTGGTACACTTTTATTTAGCAGTGAACTTTATACTGTAGCAAAAAAAAAAGAACATTTTGCTACAAAAGAATTGCAGAACTTTGTTATTAACAGAAAAAGATTCAGAAACATATGTTTACTTTTTGTTCAGTCACGACTGTGATTTAAAATTTTACATTCCAGACCACATGAATCACTATCCCTCTGATTAATCCTTCTTTTATCCCTCTCACTTAATTATATGTATGTATGTAAACTGTCTTTACTTTTTCCAGACCTCGTGCCTGTATGTTCACTAATTATGTGTATAATGGAGTAAAACTTGTAAGTTGAAAAGCGTATGTCCAATCTTCTTGCTCTGTAAACACACATCCTAGCTTCGTGGCAATAAAATACGTAGAACAAAACAAAAGGTATATGTTGGCACTTGTAAAATGGTATATACTAATCTACTTTAGCAAATAATAACATGGAGTTGCAAAGCTATGGAACTTAACATATTTATCATTGTATCTCTGTCTCCATTTAAGAGACTCCATTTAAGTGTTCGTTTTTCAACGTTTTCATCAAAAATAGTTTTAAGACTAATGGCTGAAACTTTTCAATTGCATAACCAGCTAAAACTAGTAGAATGTGCTTTCATCAAATGCCGCATTCACTCGTGTCGCACGCGTGTTTGATGTCCACTTTAACTGCACATAGAATCCAGTAAGTTGAGCAGGCAGTGTCATGTATGACCAAATATAATTATCGTTTAACGACATACTTTGAGATGTAATGGTCAATGAACATTAATAGAACTGAATAGAGGTATGAATAATATTGTTTGTTACAGACATGAATTGATATATGAACAATAGTGCTTGTTACAAACTTTCCCTAATGTTTAAACATAATACAGAAAAATATAACAACAAGACTACAAGACTAAAACTCAACTGAAAGAATCGTGCTGCACGTGCAAGATGGCGTACTGCAGAGAGCTTACAGATTAGGAGAAATATTTCAAAACTAGAAGAGCTGAAACAACAGAAGGGTCGTTCCTAGAATGCGCTTATAAAGAGGGCACCCAAGAAATAGATCTATCAGGAATTTCCTTGGAAAGAAGACCTTCAACGGTATCAATAATGAACGCTAATAAATGGGTAAACAGAGACTTTACTAAAATATGTGACGGCCTAAACAGAAAGAGAACGACAGGCTATATTTTAAGACCATTGGGAAACCAGCCGATAATCCCGTACGGAGAAATGGATATTGGAGGGGAAACAGCAGTGATAAAAGAACCATCACCAATATTATGGGAAAAAAAACACAAGACTGGAGAGCTACACCTATCAGACTTGCTGCTAAAAATACCCCTGCAGCCAACAATAGAAAAGTTTTTATAAACAAGTTCCAACAAAATCACAAATGCTAGAATGGACACATATCTCTATACTCCAATAAGAAACGGGATAAGGATCCTGGAAATAGAAAAAGCAGAACTGAAGAATATGAAGCCGGCCTTCTTACACGGGTTTCCAGTAAAATCCTTGTATAGGGGATGCATATACCATCAAAAATGCAGGATTTGCGGAATGACAGGACACATGAAGAAAAAATGACCAACGACTTTAGAGAAAGAAGAATAAACTTATGTCACAGAAATGACGATTTTCCCCACCCAAAAGGGATAAAAGGAGGAACAAGAGCAACCAAAACAGCTATCGAACTCAACAAAGGAAAAAGTACAACAACCTCCTGTTATGTGTTTAACAGTATACAGTATCTACATAAAATTCATAATTGCATATACAGTTTATCAGTTGTTGCCATTTATAATAAACTTCCTTAATATGTTTTCAAATGTGAAAAAGAAACACGAAAGAAACGATTAGAATAATAAATAACGTGTTCTCAAGAGTATATATGTCCAGTTTTTTGTAATGTTAACAACATCGATTGTAAAAAAAAAATAATTATAACATTTATTAGATTCTATTAAACTTGGTAAAGTAGATGTTTTTCAAACTTAGTTGAGTTTTATCATTAGTTTTATTATCGGATTGATTAATGTATGTTACTAACTGCAAAATGGTGATTTTTAGTCTTTAAATTAACATTCTATCTTTCCGTCTTAAAACTGAGTCTTTTATAAGAAAATTTGACCAACTCGATGTTATTAGTTACCGATTGTATACCGGTATATATGTTAAAATGGTCAATGTAATGTAATAAAATCAATAAAAGTAAGAAAATGTACCAAATGTCATAATAACATTTTGGGGGACGAATTCCATTACTCGATAATACAAGTTCTCTCTCTCTCTCTCTCTCTCTCTCTCTCTCTCTCTCTCTCTCTCATATTGGTATTCATACAGCTCAGCAAACTGATTGTCAGATGATTCAAACTTGCATAGAATTAAATGATATATTAGATATTTTACTGTATTAATGTATTTTGCTGTGTTTGTTGTTACGACCATGTAGTTTAATTCCTTGTGTGTTAAAATTTGAATTCTTTCTATTTCATTTTTGTATCGATGTTTATAATTATTATTGTGATGATGATTATGTTCGCAGGGTCTGACATTTTGAAAGAAACGTCGTATTTATTTAGAATGTAAATATGACTCTTAGGATTTCGTAAGCAATTTTTTTAGATTGCTGGCTTGATAAACAAGCTAGGTAAATGATTGGTTGTGGCCAAGGTCATTTGCCAAGCATGTATGATTATATCGTGTAATGCGATGGTGAGATTTTGAAATCACCATGCGTTCTTCGTGCGTGTGCATGAAATGACGTTTTCGTTCAGTTTAAATACTCAGGTATCTGTGAAATAGTCAGTCATATTTTAACACCTTGTAGAGTCGTTAATATACCTTGAGAAGAAGGTATTCTTTTTCTGGTGCTGGAAAGAGTTGTTCATTTATACGTCTGTAGAGCGAGATGTGTATTGTTATAGATGACAGCTATAGTTCATCTATTTTTTAAGCAATAATTATTTTCCCTGGAGAACCAAACACAACTGGCTTTGGACAAAGACATTTAGTAAAATTGATTCTAAATTGGAACAGAACAGTACAAATTATGATTCAAAGTGAAAATTCTGGACATTTGTGTAAAAACTTCGTCTGACGTCATCATCCACCATCTTGGAACGGAATTGAGATTCAGACTAGCTTCAATTAGAACTGTTTATTGATAGGTCTTATGTTTTTCACAATTCTAGGACAAATGTTTGGATTTTCATCGCAAATCGTAAGTCCTATTTCATATTTTCACCTTTTCACCGTGTTTTCTAGGGAAATAAATTATTTTTATTAAAACTTACTAAGCTTGTTGTCTTCGCTCTTTTCTTTGTGTTACTTTAAAAGAGCCGATACGTAACACAAAGAAAATTGGGAAGCTCGTCCTTGGGATATTTGAATTTTACTAAAATATTTCAGAAAATTGTTTTTTGAAATTTAAATTCCCCTAGTTTTAAATCCCATGTTCTATTTCATATTTTACTTGAAATCTTAGTGAAAACAACAGGCTTTCTTTCACAATGTCAAAAGTGGAAAGTTTTCTTTCTAATCCAACTCAGGATCAGTTAGATAGTCTGAAAAAGGACGAGTTGCTTGAACTTGCCAGAAAGTACGAACTTTCTGAAGCAAAAGCTTCCTTGACAAAAACAAGAAATTAAAAATATTTTAATTCAATATTTGGTAGGGAAGAATATTTTTGACAAGTGTTTTGGCATCGGTCGGTAAGTCTATGACACTCCGACATTAAGGTAATGGAACTAAAAATGAAATACAAGATGGAAACAGAGTTAAGGAAGCTCGAGCTTCAGAATCAGAAAGAGGAGAAAGAAAGGCAAATAGAAAAAGAAAAAGAACAAATGAAATTACAATTTGAAAAGGAGGAGAAAGATAGACAGGAAAGAGAAAGGAAGACAAATGCAATTACAAGAAAGAGAAAAAGACAAATGGAGTTACAGAAAGAACAAATAGTTACAAAAGGAACAAATGCATTTACAGAAAGATAAAGATAAACAAATGCAATTACAATTTGAAGAGAGGGAGAGAGAGACAGGTGCAAACACAAATTAAAATGAAAGAATTAGAGCTGGCAAGTGAAAAGATCGATTCCACTTCTCGTACAAATTCAAAGGTTGACATTGTAGGAAATATCAAGTTAGTTCCCCCTTTTAGTGAAAAGGAAATAGACAAATATTTTATTATTTTGAAAAAGTTGCTGAAAATTTGAAATGGCCAAGGGAGTATTGGACTCAATTATTGCAATGTGTACTTTATGGCAAGGCCCGAGATATCTATATATCTTTGTCAATACAGCAAAGTTTTGACTATGATTTGGTTAAGGAATGCATCTTGAAGGGTTATGCGTTAGTCCCTGAGGCTTATCGGCAAATGTTCAGAAACTATAGGAAAGATCCTAGACAAACTTGTGTTGAATTTATTAGAGAAAAAGAACATTTATTCAAGAGATGGTGCTTAACCAAGAAAATCGAACATGATTATGAAAGTCTTGAACAATTAGTATTACTTGAAGAGTTAAAGAACTGTGTCCATAGTGACATTAAGAATCATCTTGAAGAGCATGACATTGAAACCTTGGAAAATGCTGCTATTGTTGCTGATGAGTATTCCTTAACTCATAAAGTTCCTGCGGAAAGCAAATCTTTCACTCAGCAGTCTACTGATAGAAAGGTGTTTCAACCAAATACGACTCCTACTAAAACTCAATCTGGTACTTCTAAAAATCAAGCTTCTGACAGACTTGATTCAAAATCCTTGTCTATTCCTACGTGTACCTATTGCAAGAAAAAAGGACACGTCATTTGATTGCTTCAAATTGAAATATAGGCATCAGAATCAAGATAGACCTATCCCAAATGCTCTTATTTCTAAGAGGTCAACGTCATGGTCATGTATTGAAGGCAATACATTTGTTGGGTCTCAAAAACCCCAGTCTGATTTTATGATGGAGAATTTTGAACCATTCGTATCGAAGGGTTCTATATCACTCTTGGGTGATTTGGCCAATCCTATCCCTGTTAAAATTAAGGGGTACAGGAGTTTCTCAGTCTTTTAGTTTCAGGTATTTTGCCTTCTTCTGAGAAGTCCTGTTCTAATGAGTGTTCTCATTCAGGGAGTAGAGTGCGGCTTTGTTAATGTTCCTCTCCATTCTGTAAATTTGTCATCACACTTAGTTTCAGGACCTGTGACAGTCGGTATATTTAATTTACCCGTTGAGGGCATTCATTTGTTGCTAGGCAACGACTTAGCTGGAGACAAGGGTGTGGTTAATCCACTTGTAACTGACAAGCCTTCTTTGGATCAGAAAATTGATCCTATTGAAAAAGAAATCCCTGATTTATACCCAGCTTGTGCAGTTACCAGAGCTATGGAAAGAAAGCTCTTGAGAATGATTTTGATGGGGAATGTATTCCTTTAGCTGACACATATATTGGTCAGGCTTTTGATGAGGTCACTTTAATTTCTAATTTGGATCAATCAAAAGGTATTGATCACAGTGATCCTCTTTTGAATACTCATCCTCTTTTATCTGATAGGGTGACAAACGACAATCACTTGTCGTCGAACAGGAAAAAGATCCTGAGATTTCCTGTTTGTTTCAGCGGGCCATTAGTGAAAATGAAGCTAGGGCCATTAGTGAAAATGAAGCTACTGAAGTACCTGTCTGTTACTTCCTTAAAAATGGTGTTCTTATGAGGAAATGGAGACGTCCCGATGTACCTGCTAGTGACGAATGGTCAGTAAAATATCAGATTGTGGTTCCGAAACCTTGCAGACAGGAAATACTTAGTTTGGCCCATGAAACTCCTCTGGCTGGTCATTTAGGGATAAATAAAACTTATCATAAGATGTTGACTCTTTTTTTTTTTATTGGCCAAAATCAAAAGTGATGTGTGCAAGTTCTGTAGATCTTGTCATATTTGTCAAATGGTAGGAAAACCCAATCAAAAGATACCTAAGGCTCATCTACAACCTGTTCCAGCATTTGACGAACCATTCAGTAGAATTATGGTAGATTGTGTTGGGCCCTTACCAAAGACCAAGTCAGACAACCAATATTTGTTGACCATTATGTGTGCGTCAACAAGTTTCCCAGAGGTAATTCCTTTGAGAAATATTACTCAATATGACCTTCTCAAATTTGTTCAATCTGGTCAAAGGTCAAATTTCATGTCTGGAATTTTCCAGCTTGTTATGCTTGAATTTGGCACTCAGCAATTCAAGTCAAAAGTGAAACTATGGTTTCACAAAACTTTACTTGAGAATTTTTGAGTCCTGTAATAGTCCATTCTCTCTTGCTCACTCTTCAGAATTTTTTTCAAAGATTTTATGGCCCTTACAAAGTAAAGAAGAAAATGAATGAGTTAAATTATAATATTGGTACTCTGATCTAAGTAAATTAATGGAGCACTACTATGTTGAAAGAGATAGCCAGGTAAATTATGCAATTTAGTTGTACCTGTCCCACAAACTGAGGATTTGAGTGAAGGAATTCAGTCGGATTCTACTGATCTTGGAACAAGTCTTCGGATTTCGGAAGTTATGGAAAATCTAGACCAGAAACTTTCTCATTTACAAAATCAAGAAAAAAGTGAACTTAACCAATTGTTGTCTGAATATGAGCACTTTTTTCCAGACGTACCTACAAGGACAAAATTTTTCATGACGTTGAAACTGTAGATTCAAAACCCATGAAACAACACCCATACAGGATGAACCCTCTCAAACAGGAATACTTCAAAAAGGAGATTAAGTATTTACTGGAAAATGATTTTATAGAGCCCAGTAAGAGTGATTGGAATTGACCGTGTATTCTTGTTCCGAAACCGGATAAAACTTTCCGAATGTGTACTGATTATAGGAAGGTGAACAGTGTGACAAAAAGATTTATTTCCACTGCCAAGAATCGATGACTGTATCGACAAAATTGGAAATGCTAAATACGTCACTATATTGGACCTTCTGAAAGGATTTTGGAAAATTCCACTAACGGAAAGGGCAAAAGAAATTTCGGCATTTGTGACTTCAGATGGACTCTACCAATATAAAGTAATGCCATTCGGGATGAAGGGTTCTCCAAGTACTTTTCAACGCCTTATGAATGATTACCTCTGGTCTAGACAATTGTGATGCTTATATTGATGATGTCATCAGCTACAACAACACCCGGAAAGAACATCTAGCCACAATTCGGAAATTATTTGACACACTCACTGATGCAAATTTGCCTATTAATTTATCTAAAAGTGAGTTCTGCCATGCTTGTTACCTTTCTATGACATATTGTGGGACATGGTCAAGTTAAACCTATAGATGCTAAGGTCAAGGCTATTTCTGAATTATTTCCTGTGCCTGTTAGTAAAAAACATCTGATGCGAGTTTTAGGTATGGCTGGGTACTATCGCAAATTGTGTTCTAATTTTTCTAATATTGTTGAACCTCTGACAAACTTGAGAAAGAAAAACAAGTTTCTTTGGACTGAAAAATGTCAAGAGGTTTTCGATAAGTTAAAGGCCATACTTAAAAGTGCACCAGTTCTAACAGCTCCAGATTTCAGTCAACCATTCAAACTATCTGTGGATGAAAGTGATGTTGGGGTTAGAGCAGTTTTGATTCAAGATGACCGAAATGGTGTAGAACATCCAGTGTGCTATTTCTCAAAGAAATTAAATAAACACCAAAGAAACTACTCAACAATCGAGAAAGAACGCTTGGCTTTAATACTGGCATTACAGCATTTTGTAGTTTATATTAGTTCAGTTCGGCTCCTTCTCCGGTTGTTGTGTTTAGTGATCACAACCCCCTTACTTTCATCAACAGGATGAAAAATAAAAAAGACTATTGAGATGGAGTTTATTTTTGCAAGAATACAATCTTGACATCAGGCACATCAAAGGAAAAGACAATTTAATAGCAGATGCACTTTCCCGTGTATAATTTACATCTGGTTAAAAAGGATTTATTACATAAATCTTTCTTTTTCTTTATTAGGGAAAGTGTTACGACCATGTAGTGAATTACTTGTGTGTTAAAATTTGAATTGTTTTTATTTGATTTTTGTATCATTATTTATAATTATTATTGTGATGATTATGTTCGCAGGGTCTGACATTTTGAAAGAAACGTCGTGTTGATTGAGAACGTAAATATGACTCTTAGGATTTCGTAAGCAATTTTTTTAGATTGCTGGCTTGATAAACAAGCTAGGTAAATGATTGGTTGTGGCCAAGGTCATTTGCCAAGCATGTATGATTATATCGTGTAATGCGATGGTGAGATTTTGAAATCACCATGCGTTCTTCGTGCGTGTGCATGAAATGACGTTTTCGTTCAGTTTAAATACTCAGGTATCTGTGAAATAGTCAGTCATATTTTAACACCTTGTAGAGTCGTTAATATACCTTGAGAAGAAGGTATTCTTTTTCTGGTGCTGGAAAGAGTTGTTCATTTATACGTCTGTAGAGCGAGATGTGTATTGTTATAGATGACAGCTATAGTTCATCTATTTTTTAAGCAATAATTATTTTCCCTGGAGAACCAAACACAACTGGCTTTGGACAAAGACATTTAGTAAAATTGATTCTAAATTGGAACAGAACAGTACAAATTGTGATTCAAAGTGAAAATTCTGGACATTTGTGTAAAAACTTCGTCTGACGTCATCATCCACCATCTTGGAACGGAATTGAGATTCAGACTAGCTTCAATTAGAACTGTTTATTGATAGGTCTTATGTTTTTCACAATTCTAGGACAAATGTTTGGATTTTCATCGCAAATCGTAAGTCCTATTTCATATTTTCACCTTTTCACCGTGTTTTCTAGGGAAATAAATTATTTTTATTAAAACTTACTAAGCTTGTTGCCTTCGCTTTTTTCTTTGTGTTACTTTAAAAGAGCCGATACGTAACACAGTATGTTTTGCAAATCATACGTGTTGTAATGACTGAAGTTTTTTTTATAATGTCGGTGATAACTCCCTATAGCTAATATTGAAATGTTTTCAAACAAGGCGTTAAATAAATCGTATTTTATCTGTCTTATATTGTCTTGTTATTAAACTGCAAAAATGATCCGCTGGAAATATTACAAGAAAAGGTTATACATCTTCTCATTTGTTCTTTATGTATATCTAGATTATGTATATTATTGTCAACATACTCGATTCTTTTAAGAGCCCACTTCACAAATTTCTTTGTTTTCTGTTTATGTCAAATCTAAACACTTTGATATACCTAAATTAGATACCCCCACCACCTTCCTAGAATTAAGTGTTCTGCGGACCGATACCGGAGAGTCTATTTTTTTTTCGGCCCGTCTTTTCTGTATGGTAAATCTGATTTTGAAACTTACAGTGCTTTCTTCTCACAAATTGCCAGTAATTTCACAGATGAAGAAATAGAAAACTTGATTGTGGCTCAAATGACGAAACTGCGATTTGTAAAAGTGGTAATTCCCTGGGGCGACACAGATTGTTTGTTCACTTAACTTGAAGAAAAATGTCACTGATTATTTAAAAAATAGGGTTGGTGTCAACGTGCAAGACAGACAGTAATTTGTAAACACCTTAGTTGGTGACGAAGGGATTTCACAGGCCGATAATTCTTTAGTACTAGAAGCAAGAATAAAACATGCAACAGATGCCATTTCGGAAAATGCATCGGGTTTCAAGCCATACTTCGAAAAGCGAATGTTACCAATTCTGAAAGATCATGTTAACTTTCCTGCCAGGGTAAAAAATGTGGACGCCCACTGGACAAATAATAATACAGAGTCTACCAATATCATGAAGACTGGAACCAACTGGAAGCAAAAAGACATATCAGATCTTATAGACGTATTCAATTGATTGTCAGTTCCAAGTATAAAGACGCCGAAAGATCATTGATTGGAAGAGGCATTTTCAAGCTGGAATCCGATTATATGCACCACGGACTTTCTATTGACGTGTGGTGTAAAATAAAACCCCAGAAAAATGAAAGAGAAACATTATTTCGAACGTTTCTCAAAGACAAGTGTACAAATAAGCAAACATTAATGTCTACAAATGGTCAAATCACTATACCAAAAACACCATCAGAAGGGAAAAAACCTCACCAGAGAAAATGGAGAGCTGAGCGAAGTCAGACTAGAGCAAAATAAAAATAATGGACAGTCTTAGTTATATATGTATATGACTGTCCATTATTATTTGCTCTCGTCTGACTTCGCTATATATATATATATATATATATATATATATATATATATATATATATATATATAAAAACTAAGACTGTCCATTTTTATTTTGAGAAAGAGTTATTCCATTTGATTATTTTCATTAAAACTTATTCTGAACACTAATAAAGCAATATAACAACCACATTTGTTATTTATGAGTTATGTATTTAAATCCATACAATAAAACTTATAATATTACATTTCTTTCGCAATATTGTATTTTGTCCGCATTACTGTCCATTACTCAACATTACAGCCAATTACTGCCCATTATTGTACATTAGATTACTGTGTTCAGGGAGACCATGGTGACTGTTGCTGGTCTTTTCTTCTTTTTCTCCCTCTACTAGCTCTCAGAGGACCTTTTCATGCCTTGTTTAATGAAGTCTGGCATGTTGGCAGGTTGTGCTCTAGGCTACCTCTGTTATCACAGAGTGCATGCTGGATTCTCAATAAGGCCCCATCAGTACACGTTTGTTGAAGATGGCAAATATCATACTCTGATCTCAGTAGAAACTAGATCCGGAGAGGTTCGTTATTCCAGATATCAAACCAAGCTATAGTACAAGTCACATGGGTCATGCATGCGTATTTACACATTTTAAATTAAATATAAACGTTCTTTTAAAATTTAACACTAATTTTCTTTAACCGAAGTCCATTCAATCCTGATTATTGAATGCTCTGCACCTTAACTGTCATCAACAAACTTCCAGACGAAAATTATCTATCGCTATGGACTTTTATAGTGGTGGCCATGTACTAAACTTAGGTCAAAATAAGAGTGCGTCGAGCATAATCGTCAGTCCAGGGTAGTACAGATTTGTTTATCAATATGCGTAGCTTTCATTGTGACATTGCAGCGCGCGACATTCAATCTAGATTGTACTGGATCACACCTTTAGGTTCATTTCGTCCAAATATGTCTAGCTACTTTAACATTGATTTTGCCGTATGCACCTCTCCGGGCGTCTAAATAATGACCTTCCCAAGGAATATGGATGTATACGAATTCAAATGAAGTGAATACTTGCCACTTAAAGGTACGTAGAATAAAATTCTAAAAAATGACACCCATTATTGAAATTGTCGGTGCTGAATGCCTACATGACCCGTGTGACTTGGGTTGGTACGCGTATCCCGGACATTGTTTTTGGCCCTCTTGTCTCCCTTTTATGGTTTTTACGTTTACGCTCAGTAGCGATATCGTCTGGAAGGGACTGATATATATGGACTCCTTCTCCTTTTGGAGTGCACAAAGCAGCCTTCGGCGTCATAACCAACGATCAGGGATCCTTCCTTTCCTCCATATCACTCAGATCAATTAGGAGTCTAAGTGACTTAGGGTACATCTTGTACACATATAAGTGATACCACGAAGTCGAGCCTCGGATAAATCTGCTGAAAAGACTTTTGTCAACACTGTGTTGTGATACCGGGTTGATCTCCTCCGTCTCATCCGAGATAGGCTGTACACGTTGCAACCGATTTCTCGATAGCCCGCATTGTAACCTTGATTTATAGATCTTCAGAGCCCTTGCATTCTTGCAGTTTCCCACAATGACATCAAGCCTCCATTACCTTGCTGTGTAGTGGGTGCTCCCTTACGGTGTAGTGGGTGCTCCCTTACGGTGTAGTGGGTGCTCCCTTACGGTGGCTGTGTGAAGGGGTGTCACCCATCATGCCTATGGGTAGTCTTTCCCACATATCATTGTCCACCATATCCTAGTCCTCTTTCATAATGTTTCGAACTTAACATAACACTTACAAAAGCTTTTGAAGTGATCGAAGGTTTAAATAAAGATTACGAAATATAAACAGTAAGCTAACAACATGATACAATTACTTCTGAATTTTTAGCACAGCCAGTTCGTGATAAGTACTTAAACATACATTGTTATAAAGACTACATCATTAGGGGAGATAATCATGGACTTAGCGGCAATACAGCTTTGATGAACCTCAAGCTTGATTCTTCAAGAACGAGTCGAAAGAGTGTTCCAGTACTGTGCAAACCCAGCATGGACAGTGCCCCCGAAAAATGTTACAATTCAGCAAAAGACAAAAATGACTGTACAGTGTCTACCAGGGATACGCTTTATTTGCATGGCTTTGGCAGAGACACTAGTTTACAGACGCTACAAAATGTTTCGTTTGTAGAAATCCTCAAAAAAAAAAAAAAAAAAAAGAGAAACATCTAATACGTTTACAGCTTCTATTTTGTTGTAGAGAACTTAAATGCCCGTGTGTGCAACCTCCTTCCCCCGATAAAAGCAAAGAAAACGCATGTCGTCCTACACAGATGAGGCTTCTTTATTTGTATGCTATACATCTACTGATTGTATTGAGTGAATTCACCTGGAAAATATTTGTGATATTAAATTAATTCAGATTGTTGGGTTTTCAAAACTCCTTTAAAAATTTCTTTTTCACTTTATCAGTCCTCTACGAATGTGTTGATCTTTCTTCTACAAAACTCTAAACTGAACTCTGTTCAAC
>JAECUM010017865.1:0-13130 GCA_016617855.1 Megalonaias nervosa | reverse complement strand
GCTAAAAAAAAAAGGCGAAAAGAGAGAATTGGAAAAGGAGATCGAGTGGGACAAAGTTTGAACTGAAGTTGTGCTCGGCCGTTCTTCTATGTATGATGTATAACAATCGACCAGAACTGACTGACAGAGATTAACGTATAGTCGTGTGCGGCTGTACGAGTATAGACAAAGATTTATTCACGTGTTTTGAGTCTATGCTCTCAAAATAAGTACCAGAAAAGAGTGAAGACAACAAGCTTTGTTAAATTTAACAAATAATTTATTTCCCTAGAATATAAAGTTAAAAATTAAAAAAAAAAAGAACTTACCCTTTTGCGAAATAAATCCATAAATAATCTATGAATTAAAGACACAAGTCCTAGTAATATAATGTCCCAAATAAAATTCAGTTCGATTCCCAAAGAGATTTAAAATTGAAGTCGATGACGTGTCTGTTATAGCCTGCGTCTTACTGATGTGTCAATAGTTTCTTGCTGAATCACAGAAATATTATTCTAGGTTTGAATTCAGTATAAATTCCAATTTATGTCTTTATCCAAGAATTTTGTCAAGCACTTTTGTATTTCCAGAGAAATTAATCACTTAAAATCAATAATTTGAAGAAAGTAAAATTCACCCCAAACTGGACACAACATAATACAATTTAAAGTGCCAGATGTTAAAGCACAACTAGTAAAATTCTGACAGTCACAAGATAATATAGTTCTCTGTTTGACCTCACGTCACAAATTAGCATTTTCTAAAAACAACTATTACCTAATGGAAAATAACTTTCTAGCAGTGATTTAATGAGCCTTGTTTATTTAAAACATAATACCCTATAAAATTCACTTTGGAGTCCCCAAAACCCTGACCCAAATCAACATGTTTACCTGCATAATTTGGTCAATGAACTCATACCCATAGAGGATAATGAAGCTATTATTAGTTGTTTACATCAATGAAATTGAAAAAAAAAAATAAATTAAAAACGTCAATCAGGTCAAACAGAACTGAATTCAATTCTGGACAAGGTCAAGTCCAGTAAACAATGTTACATTACAATAACATGTAATGGAATACAAATTTTTTTTTAAAAACTAACAGACAAACAATTAAATTAAATATACATAACACACGATCGTATTAATAGTTCCAACATGTTAACCAAATTTACTTAACACGCCCTTACCTCTGTAGCAGGGGCCCCGAGTGGCCGAGTGGTCTAAAGCGCTCACAGTTACGGATCATTGCCATCTCACCTCTGTCTGCGTGGGTTCGAGTCTCGGGTTCGGCCAATGTGGGTATGTGAGAAAGCTTGCCAGTAGCTTTTCGTGGGTCGGTAGTTCTTTCCGTGGTTTTGCCAGGTTGTTAATCCATCATTTATACGGCCGCCATGTATAGCCTATCATGTGTTGAAAAATGGCGTTAAACTCTACAACAACAACAACAACCTCTTTAGTAGGGGCCAAAAGCTGTTGACTGTTGATTAATTGCACAATGTTACTTTACCTTTGGAAGCATAATCTGAAAAGGTCTTTCGTGTAATAGTCAAGGGTGACTGCAACGACGTATCAGATAGATAGGAACAAGACTTACACAGTATTTATGTTATACATGTCTCTAACAGAAGACTGAAATATGGAGAATATACGGTAACTTTAATAGCTTTAATAACTCAAAAGTTATTGATGGAATTAACTATCATTTAGAACTTAGTTTATTTGTTCTTAAATCAATACATGTGGAAAAGTTATCAATTTTGCACTTTTATAGTCAAACTCAGTTCTGAGGACACAATATTTAATCACTGGATTAGTCTAAGTGTTTAATAACAGGGGATACAATATATACGTAAACATGAATAACACGAGCCAGTGGTCAATCTGATCTTCACGTACAACAGTGATAACACGAGCCAGTGGTCAATCTGATCTTCACGTACAACAGTGATTTTAATCAGTTTGAGTCAGTGGCGCACCGTGTTGTGGTTTACGCAGCCAGATACACGTGCGCCGTAAAATCGATCTATATTTAGAATTTATGGCTTAGCGACTTGTACCACTCGGTACCTCATCTCTCACCCTACCTACTCAAGCAGCAGGAAGGTGGACCCTACAACTTTTTGGCTTAATTATATAGACCTTATTTTTGAAATTAAGGGTTCCTACGAAAGGCTGTAAAACAAAAGTTTTTGTCTTAATAATGAAAACTTCTCTAATTGACCAGATTTTTTCACGTACTGGTCACTTAATTTTTTGTCGTCCACCCTTCCTGCTGCTATGCTTTTTATCCAAAAATTGTATCAAGTCCGTTGCGATATCTTGACCTAGGATCATGTAAATTTATTGTTACAAAATAAAAGGGGGCAGCTTGTGCTTTTGAAAAGAAATTTTTAAATTTGTTCATGTCCATGTCGCCTGAACACCAAGTATAATAAATATTTTGCAGCGTATGATTATCAACTCCGTTGAACACAACTAAAACGTTACAATTATCTCTGATTACTTTTGGAATTTGTGTATATCTCTAGGTAACATAAATCACGTCTGTATTTTTATGTCTACCTCGTGAAAATATCCGAGCTGGATTGGATTGTTTGTCCAGCATAACATCATCATACACTACTAAATTATTAATGAATCCATCCAGATCATCTACGGATGGCGCTTCATCAATATCAGTAATAAAGTCTATGACACTGTCTTCATGCAACAATTTTGCGTTTTCATTAAAATCTTTAAGTACTTCGTAACATCGCTGATCATCTACAGATGGCGCTACTAAATATAATTTATCCCACTTGAGCCATCGCATTATTAGATTAAGCAGTAATTGCGTCTTCCCACTTCCAGATGGGCCTATTATAATCATTCTGATAGAATAAGGAAGCGCTGGATGGTGTTTTACTGGTTCTTGTTTTCGTGTCGCTGAAAAGTCAATTATATCCATATAATTAATAATATGAGTCTATATTGTGTTCGATGCAGAGCATTTACCGATACTACTGAATTAACGACAATAACAAGAAATACAAGACGTGCACTTACAGGCAAGTGTGTGAATGTGAAATGTGGCACCAAGAAATATAAATTTATTCCAACAAAGACAGGTGGGGGTGATATCGCTGCTTTGTTAGGAAAATTACCAGGAACTCCATGGGCTAAATATCCCGGTGAGAAACATTTACCCGGATATAATTATTGTGGTCCAGGAACTCGACCTGATATCCGACTTGATGATCAAGATCAACCAAAACAGGGAGAGTATCCAGTAAATAAGATTGATCAAGAGTGTTACGTTCATGATGTCGCGTATAAAAGTAAGGATTTGCAACAACGACATCTCGCAGATGTGAAATTGATTCACGCATTAAATTCTATACCTAATAAATCTCTCAGAGAAAAATTAGCTAGTTTTCTAGTAAAAACTGCTATGAAAGGTAAACTAGTGCTAGGGGCTGGCAATTAATTATATAGCTATCATAATGGAATCTGTTTATTATTCCCCGAGAGGATTCTGGAGAGGTAAGGCAGCAATTAGTAAACTCGCCGAAGCAGCAAAAGTTTCACGTAATGTCGCTGCATCATGGTTAGCACGACAGGCAATATGGCAAATCTTCCTAAGTCCATCTAAAAGAATTCATTACGCGCATTTTGATGTTAGTGTTCCTAATGAAGTTCATCAAGCAGATATTTTGTTTTTACCACACGACACCATTAAAACACGTGGACGAAAATCACGCACGTACAAATACGCATTGACTGTTGTTGACATTGCGAGTAGATATAAAGAAGCGGAGCCATTATCAACAAAGACAACATCTGAAGCTGCATCTGCGTTCGAGCGCATTTATCAACGTGGTGGTCTACGATGGCCACGGTTATTACAAGTTGATCCCGGTAAAGAATTTCTTGGAGTAGTATCATCGTTGATGAAGAAACATAACGTTAAAATCAGACGAGGACATACTGAAATTCATCGTGATCAGGCAATTGCTGAACGATTTAATAGAACACTTGCCGAGCGGTTATTTGGATACCAATATGCAAAGGAAATATCTATTAACTTCAAGGATAGATCTCGTGAATGGGTTGCAAGATTACCGAGTGTGATAGCTGCGTTGAATAATGAAATTACTCGTGCAACTTCCATGAAACCTTCTAATGCGATCAAAAAAATATATATACCAATACAACGACGTGAATCTTTCTCTCAACCAGTATTAGGTAATGTAACTGTAAGATATTTATATGAACCTGGCAAACTTGAAGGTGGTAAAAAAAGAGCAACCGATCCTATCTGGAGCATGACTACGCATAAAATTTCTAGCGTGGTTAGATCCACTGGTAGACCTCCAATATACAGACTAGATTCTACAGCTCCTCAACGTGGATTTGTACGTGAACAATTACAAATAATTCCTGCAGATACACAATTACCACCACGTTCACTTATGCAAATTAGCGCCCCGGCGTCGATTACACTCGAGACAGGTCAACATTACATTTTCACGTGTATGACCAAGATCACTATTAATTCTGTCTACGGCAAATTGTCTTGGATTATTATTCGAATATTGCCATAACATATTACAGTTGCAACTTGCGCAATGATTATTCTGTTGTTGTTTTAGTTTTATAATAAATTCAGTATCAAGATCAAAATCACGTTTATTTTTTTTTGTCACACTTTTTATAGCTGACTAATTTTTTATTGATATCGATATTGTTAGTGATTTCTTCAGTTATTACGTAATCTACAATAACTCTACGCAGTTGCGATATTCTCCTGACTCGAGATACGTCGAGATAGACTAAATTCGACCATTCAATCCGATCATCTACAATCCAGATTTTAGTATCAGTTATAGTTAATCCCTGCGACGAGTGAATTGTTATAGCGTATCCTAACGTCCACGGTGATTTATTCATACTCAGCGCATTCTCAACGACATTAATATCGACTAAAATAATATCATTCAAGACAACATTCTGTATTCCACCACCAGGAATTTCAACATCAATATTCTGTCGTCGAGTATCTGAGGGGCGATAACATAATGGTACAGGTAGATCTGAAAACTTTTCTTTATGTAACGTAAATAATTTATCCTGTAGTTCATCACGAGCTATTTTTCTACTGCGACTATCAAATCAGCGGGATTCCATAAAGTCCAAAATTCATTCATAGAAGTCTCTGGAATTACTCCTCGCATTATCTCACATTGTACTCTGTCTGGCTGAAGTCTGATTAACCTTTTAAATTCCTTCAGCGGTTCATCAATAGCTCTATGGTCATCATTTACTTCTTCATAATAATCTACGTTATTCTTCAGCCATTCATGTGGAGACTCTCCAACAAAGGGTGGTGGTTGACCATTATCGCCGCACATAATCACAGCAGTATTCTTCAATAATAACCAATCAAGAAATGTTTTTAGTGTTTCTAATGACACCGTGCATACCTCGTCCCAAATGATAATTTTAGGTATATATTTCTCACCCATTCGTTCAGGAGTCCATGTGTCTCCACACCATCTAAAGAAACTGTGATAAGTACACGATTTTACTCCTCGTTGCTTTATTTCTCTGGCGAGTTTATGTGTAGGTGTTAAAACAATTATATCTGATGTATTATTTATAAATAAATTAATTACACGAGTTGTTTTACCTGAACCAGCACACCCATTAAGATAAACGGTTTTATATCTAGATACAGGATCATACACAGATGGTGCAGATGACTTTAATATTTGATTATTATTTTTGTAATATATCTCCGCAATTTCAACATCGGCAGATTCGGAATAACTAAGTATATTTTCTTGTTTTATCCTCCATGATCCCCATTCACCATTACCAAGTAGCGGTTTTAACAAATCTGTATATTTTTTATTTATGTAGAACGAATCCGTAGCGACTCTGACAGCGTGATGAGGAAATTTATTTATCATCGATAGTAGGTTTATCGAAACATAAGCCAACATCGAAGATCTTAAATGAGTAAACTGCGGTGACTCGCCATCAAGATAACTCACAATGGTACCTAGTTTCGTTCCATCTGATAAATAAGCATTACATCTGTTTATAAACGTATTTTTCTCAGTTCTATCAGCGATTATAAAATCTAGTTCAGCGTCGTCCATAATCAATCTTGTACAATGTCGTTTATAATCGTATGAACCACCTTGAGTAAATTTACCGATTATCTTTCTACCGAGATCTTTTGCAAATTTCTCATCGTACTCGTTTCTGCATTTATTTTTTTTAATAATATGATCTTCATCAATATCAGGGAATTCTTTCCTGGTATCATCGATATTAAATCTGTTCGGTTCTGGTAACCAAACTTGCTTCTGTGAATTATACGATATAATCACTTCAGTTACTCTCAACGATATTAAAAATGCAGCATCAAGCATATATCGCAATAGTACTATCGGAACCCAACATTTTTCTGAAAAATGTCTTCCAAACCAAGCATAAGTAATCGGATGGAGATTTTCTGCAAATTCGAATAATTCTACATGAGCAAATCCTGTTAGGTCAAAATCTGGTCCTTCCATGGGAAGGGGTCCGTTTATCGCAACCCTGGTCATGTCATGTGTAGGATGTCCGAATCTCTTAAAGTATTTAGAACATACTCCATATCCAAGAAAACTCCCAGGATAACACGCTACCATATCAACCGAGATAACATCACTATGGTTGTATTTGGTGTTCCATAATCCACCGTGACCATATTCTATACAGCTTTTCTTGACATCTTCAAGGAATTCTGATCGTGTCGTTTTCCATAAATTTTTTTCCTGAGCGAAATGGGCAGCAACCGATGGTACGGTAAAGCAGTTATTCAGTAATTGTCCAACTATGACATCATCAGAGGTATATTTCAATGCAAGATGTTCCATTTCTTCATGAAGAAATTCTGTACGATAAATATCACCGTTAGGCCGTACAAACTGATCGTAATGATCATATTCCGAACTCTGAAAT
Organism: Megalonaias nervosa; assembly: GCA_016617855.1. Lineage (NCBI taxonomy): Eukaryota > Metazoa > Mollusca > Bivalvia > Unionida > Unionidae > Megalonaias > Megalonaias nervosa. Next base: position 6,153 of record JAECUM010017865.1, on the reverse strand, counting down.
AACCAAACAGACACAGGGTCGCTTTTGCTGATATTTTTAATAAAATCAAATATATCACCATCATAAAACTTAACTTTTCTATCTCGTGGAAATATCGTTACAGCATTAGTCCATGCATGTGCATTATGATCAACGATTGTTATAGGGTTTCCATTTTTTATATATTTTGGTTCGTATAATATCTCTCCGGTTAGTGTTTTTACTGTTATTGGAAATCTTAATAACTTTTCTAGTTCAGCAACATCCTTAATAGATGCACCAGCATCTTTAACGGACTCTGCTCATGTGTTTATTTTTTTACGTCTTAAATCTGTTAAACCATTACCACGTATCGCATTTGTAAAATGCTCTGTAACTCGTTCAGCTACGCAGTTTATTCTTGATATTTTCATCGGTTTCAGATCCGCAACATTAGGTTTATCATTTAGCGGAAATATTCCATATACAACTGCAGTTGCTGGATAACTTTGTATATAGTAGGGTTTATCAATGCCAGTAAGTATTCCGGGTTTAGATTTATTACTTAAAAGAACAATATTACCCCCGGACTGCACACGGACTGGATCACGCTTATCACGAATAATCCAAATATCTTCTTCTGTATTTACAATAAATTTTATTAAAATAAAATATTTTTGATTATCAAGGTGATTAATAATTACTTTTCCTCGTTTGTCATTCATCATATTAGTAACATTTCCAACTCTGAACGTGGACCATGCATGAACTGCACCATCGTCACGAAATTCCTTTTTTACTTCACGAATACGTTCGGTTACCGTTAATGCCAGATCCTGCATCGAAGTACTAAATTTATATTCTGATAGTCTGTCAAGGTCAAATCTAGCAGGGGAAGGTTCAATAACGGATAATTCCTCCATATAATTAAAACAAATATTTAAATTAAAATTTTATATATATATATAATGATTGAAACACAAAACAAATGTGCTTGGCTCAAAATTGGATATACTTCTACTTGTAATAAATCGTGTGTGAACAAATACTGCGGAAATCATGCACAGAGTATCAAAAATGGAAGTACAGGACCAATACCGTGTGTGAAATGCGGTGTTGGAGTAAGAGGAAAAACTCAATTGTGTCTAAAATGTGGCGGAAAAAAAATATAGAGAACTAAAACGATATTATGACAAAAAAAATAACGCTGACTCTCCTATAAAGACAGAAGAAGATTATCTGGTTAGATTTCAAAACAATGATTTAGACAAATAATATTAAATATAATGGAGCAAAACGAATTTGTGGCGCATCCTATAATAAAAAATTATGAAGCATCTCGAGATGGTGTTATTAGAAACTGTAGATTGAAAAAACCAGTAGGTAGTATTAATAATACTGATTATCTTGCGTTTACTGCTAATGGCAAGAAAAATTATTACTCACATAGATTTACATACGAGTGTTTTTTTGGAATAATCAAAGATGGGTATGTGGTGGATCACATCAACGGCGATAAGCTTGATAATTCACTTGTAAATCTACGTATTATCACGCAAAGTGAAAACTGTAAGTTTGGAAACACTGGCGGGGCACGATTTGCAAGACCTGTTAAATCCGTAAATGCAGATGGTGAAGAAATTGTGTTCAAGTCAATTAATTCTGCTGCCAAATATTTTGACATAGTACCACCTTCAGTACAATACGTGGCAGAAAATATACGGAAATCTGCCTTTTCCAAAAGATTTTTGCAAAAAATAAATTTTCAATACGTTTAGTCTACCGTATTTTTAATGTTACCAAATGATTACTTGATACCTACTGAAACGTTAATTTTCCCAAGGGTTTTGTTTAGCCATAATTACAGTCAATGACTCTGTCAGGGGTTCACCTTCACCGCTCTCAGCGTCATTATCATTTTTTACAGAATCAGATAGCATAATCTTTCTTAATTGCATTACACGATTATCCACAATCTTTATTCTTTCGTACTCGTGAGACAGTTCGGATTTAATATTTTCGATAGAACGTGCAAGAGGTGCAAATAGCTTTATTTGATTGTCGTTTACCATGGCTAGTGATTCAAGCATGGATTGATAAATTAATTTTATAAATCTGTAGTTTGAAGATAGTGTATATTTATTATCAAATTTTCTTTGTTGCAGTAATTCAAAATCGCACATAATTTTCTGAGGGTCGAGATTATCAGATATTTTTATTCCGTTATGTTTTAGTGTTTTAATAGCACAGATAATATCATTGATGTTTTCATGGTTCATTATATATATTTATTTTTTATATTTAATATAAAAAAATATTAGCTCCCATGACTTTTTTTTTTTTTTGTCAGGGAGCTGTTTTGTTTGTGATATATGGTTATGAAATATATATAGATGGTTTATGATTTTGATTTTGGACGGCACAAACATAAACTTATCCTAATGATTGTATGGTTATGAAATATATATAGATGGTTTATGATTTTGATTTTGGACGGCACAAACCCTTTGTGATCCCCTAAGTTGTCAAACAACATCTTAGCAGGATCAGAGGTTACATATAAACTTATCCTAATGATATATGATTGTATGGTTATGAAATATATACAAATGGTGATGACGGGGGAATCTTGTCTACGTCCAACAGATTTTGTACACTCTCCCCCCATACAAAACCCCGGGAGTGTAAAAGGCACACCCCTCAAGGGTGTATGATAGGAGAGTGTATTTTGTCTGTTGGATATCGAGGAAATTCTCCGGGTTCCCCCAATTAAATAAGCATCAGTCGCCAAATGCAACATAATATCTTTAGCATTTTTTGAGACTCGAACACACGAGAGTCTGTAGAGCTTCGATCTACGTCCAACCGTCTTACCATTTCGGCTATCGTTCTCTTATCAATACTACAGTTAAATTTAAGTATATATATATAATATATTTGTGCTGTCTCACAGAACTTGTATTACTAATAGAATGTAGAACTGTACTTCAGTTTTTCAAAATTCATAAAATAATTTACGCGTATAAGTATAGTTCGTTAAGGTAACAGACAGACGGACTAATATACGCTATACACGTATATACAACTGGTTTTGTACAGGTAACGTACTAAGGGAAATAATCGTTCAATTTACTCCGCAGAGAGATAGCCGAGTTATCTCGCTTTATTATATATACAATTGCTTTAATCATAGAAATTTGATTATTATTCATGTATTTACTCATCAGATTATTTTTTTGTCCCCCCTGATTAAATAATCGGACGTTCTATGAGCGTACATACAGGTTTATATTAAGAGATTCGTTCCTCGTGTCCAAAATGTTTCCTGCCTGGTCAGTGAGTTTAAAGTGTATTCTTGTCAGAAATGGATTATGAACTCGCAGGTAAACGGGATTAATTGGTTCTGCCACAATTAACCAGCCTGGTGGGACAATCGGGCTAAAACTGAATAATATATACCCTTGCTCCGCAGTGCCACTGCGGTGGCTAGATTTAGAAAGATCTACCTGATAGCTACCTTCAATAACATCACATACTAGATTGACTGCAATTGTTGTTGTTATGTTTACAATGCCTGGTGATATATGTCTACCGCCACTAAAGGGATTGTTATTGTGTTTTAATATAACCGGTGGTGGGGCTATTTTTTTCCACGATTCAATTACTCCCGGATAATATTCTTCAATAAGATCACTTAACGATTTCTTCATTTCAGCGTTATTTAAATCCGGTATAACAAATGTTTGTAAATCTTTTTCTGTTATTTTATAATGATTAAGAAATACTTGTTTAGATTCTGGATTTGTGTAACGATTTCCATCGAATTTAGTCGCAGTGTTTATAATACTTCGATTGACGATGTATAAATCGAGTAATATCCCATTTAAGTGTTTTATTGACTCGATTATTTGCTGCTTTACAATTTCATTATAATGTTGTGATAATGAAGTAAGTAAATTTCTTAAATCATTAAACGTTTTATCGTATTCAGGTTTAAGAGTATCTAAAAAATGTTTAATAAATCTTACATCAACAGTATAGAAACTAATATTCGTCCTGGTGTCTGTGTTAATAATAAATAATGCTTTATTCAACTTGGGGATTCTTTTACCGTCAAAATCGGTAAAGTAATATCTATCTTCGTTTGGAAATCCAAATCTTGTATTATTACTCCATGGTTGTTTTCCTCGATATTCTGGATCTTTAATGAATTTTTCTTCACTCGTTTTAAACTCTTCTAGTTTTGGTTCTGAAACTCCATTATAAACAGGTGCGACTTCAGGCCATCCTAACACTGATCTGATCGAACTTTGATAAATATCTACGGAGTAATCAGGGGAATTTATTTCAATTACCGCGGATAGTGTTGGTTCGTAGACAGTAATCGCTATTTTAGATTCTTTCCCTGTGATAGATTTAATTCTGCGTTGGAATTCATCATTAATCTGTTCTATTTGATAACTACCCGTTGAAATTCCAACAACCTGCCAGTCAGGTGTTCCATCCGGTTTATTTTTATTCGCAAATACCAGTGAATTATTTGGCTGTTGTCCACCAAATGGTTTTGATCTAATATTAGGCCAACTATAATAAACTCGTAATTGCGCTAATGCTATTTCCTTTGCTGGAATTGCAGTCGGAAAATTAACGCTAAATTCAGGATTGGTTGAACTTAATGATATCATAGTAGTTTTTGACGGCATTCTATTAGCTACGATCTGTTGAAGTAATTCGCGCGACTCTGACATTATTATTATCGTTATTATTTAATTCTCCATCTTTCCGTCACTAGAGAACGCATCGCGTTCCACTGTGAATGCTTCATCGTAGGTTTTCATTATCGTTACGAACTCCTCATCGGATATTTTACCATCACTGAGATACGATGAAATATACGAGCATAATTTAGTGTATGCGGCTGTTGCTGTGTGTAATTTCATCACGTACTCGTTTAGTTTATCATTCGTACACGTAGATATTTTTTTAGAGATAATACTGAAAAATACCTGCGCATGTTGTTGTCGTTGAAACTATAATCGTTACAACTGCAGGCGCTGTCATCGTTATTGTTGATAATAATAATCCACTTCCAGCAATAACAGCAGAAACCGAGTATACCATTATATCAATAACGACCATACGACGACGATATTTTTTTACCTTTATCGTGTAATCGTCGATGATATTTTTTAGTTTAGTTTGACACTCACATACTTGAGTGTATCTGTGACGTTGAACGTCGATAAATGATTCTTGATTCATTATACTTATTTAAGTAACTAATTCGGGAGTTTCAGCTACAAACTCAATACACCACCAATAAGCCGCTGCGGTTAACTTTTTATCATTCGCTATTAGCATAAACGTTTCCTCGACATCTTTGTTTAACACTATAGACACAGTTCCAGAAAAACTATCGGTTGAATGACGCCATGTAAATGTGGTAAATATAGTAAATTTTTCAGCACAAAATATAGATAATCTGTATACACCAGTAACCTCTGCGGTATGTTTAAGAGTGTTATTTTCCGGTGTCCATGTTGTTTTTCCTGATGCGACTGTGTACACGATATTAATGATCTGCTTGTGAGGAATTTTAACGAGATTAGTTTTTGAATAATATTAGGAATACCACTAATGATATCGTTGAGTCTTGCGTTAATGTCAGCGAGATTAATAATAACAGTTGGTGGAGTTCCAAAAAAGTCATTAATAGATCTGTTTACATTTTTACGAAAATTTAGAAATGTTTGTATGTGATTATTAAATTCAGTTCTAAATGCAGCAATTCCATCATTAATTGTCGTTAACGAAGTCGTTATTGGAATTTCCTTATCGTCGACGTATTTCTTCGTTGCAGCGTCAAAATCTGTTTCTGGTGTTCTGAGATTATTAATACCATTACTATTCATGTCGAGAAATGCACGCATTATACCACCGCGCACTGACACGTATTTGGATTCTTGATCATCGACGTATTTTTTTTGTTGTTGCGTCTGTATCTGCGATTGGATCTCCAAGATACGTAATTTTTCTTCCTGACATAATAATGTCACCGGTAAATACATCACTAGTTTTCTTAACATAATCGTTAACCGATTTACCGGAATCCTGTATTTTACCCTGATCAGTAAAAGTAACGATATTATTAACAACCGCATTTGGAATTCGTATAAGTACATCTAGTAGTTGTAT